>JARHVA010000081.1:1937500-2245000 GCA_037957365.1 Torreya grandis
TCCTAACTACAGAGAACTCAACAAGTACACTATCAAAGATAAGTTTTCTATTCCTATCATTGATGATTTTCTAGATTAATTGAATGTTTCTTTTTATTTTACCAAGTTATATCTACATTTTTGGTATCATCAAATCCATATCCATGATGAAGACATACCCAAAATAGATTTCAAGACTCATGAGGGCCATTACGAGTTTCTATTTATGCCTTTTGGTCTAACAAATGCACCATCTAATTTTTAGAGTTTGATGAATACTATTTTTAGGCCATTTTTAAGGAAATTTGTTTTGGTATTTTTTGATGATATCCTCATTTACAGTAAAAATTGGGAAGACCATTTGTAACATGTGAAACAGGTATTCTCCATTTTGGAACAACATCAACTATATGCCAAACCTTCTAAATGTACTTTTGGGGCTTGTGAGGTTGAATATTTGGGTCATTTGGTTTCTTATAAAGGAGTGAAAGTGGATCCTAAAAAATTCCAAGCAATTGTGGACTGGCCAATTCTTAATAGACTCAAGCAACTCTAGGGATTTTTGGGGCTAACTAGTTACTATCACAAATTTGTCAAAAATTATGGTAGTAATACAGCCCCACTCACCTCTTTGTTGAAGAAAGACTCCTTTTAGTGGACTGATGCAGCTACTTGGGCATTTGAATAATTGAAATTGGCTATGTGCACTACTCTAGTATTAGTCACTCCTAATTTTTCCAAGACTTTTGTGGCTGAATGTGATGCATGTAGGTATGGCATAGATATTATACTCATGTAAGAAGGTAGACCACTTACATTTTAAAGTTGCCAACTAAAGGGTAAAAATTAGTACAAGCCCATCTATGAGAAGGAAATGATGGCCATTTTGCATGCAATCAAACAATAGAGACCTTATTTGATGGGTCATCACTTTCAGGTAAAGATTGATCATGATAGTCTCAAACATTTTTTATAACAATGGTTATCATCTGAAGAACAACAAAAAAGGGTAACTAAGATGTTAGGCTATGATTTTGAAATAGTTTATAAAAAAGGTAAGGATAAGGTGGTGGCAAATGCACTATCCATAAAGGATGAATTAGTTGAGGCATTGCTATTTTCCATAACCATTTCATAGGTAGCTTGGCTAGATGAAGCATGATCAGAATGAGAACATGATAGTGTTATCTATGATTTGATTCAAAATATTTAGCAAGGTTTAGGTGGATTTGAAAAATTCACATGGAAGGGTAATGCATTATGATATAAAGATAGATTTTACCTATGTAAAAATTCTCTTCTTAAACAAAAAATCCTTTAGTAACTTCATGCAACTCTAATTGGGGGTCATTTAGGATTTTTGAAAACCTATCACAGAATCAAGCAAGATTTTTTTTGGGAAGGACTCAAGGGGGATGTCTATAAATATGTGGATGAATGTATGATCTATCAACAAAACAAAGATGAAACCATCAAAGCCCTAGGTCTTTTATAGCCTTTATCCATCCCTAGCCAATGTTGGGAAGAGGTATCTATGGATTTCATTATAGTTTTACCAAGATCTAATGGTCAAAATGTTATCATGGTTATTGTGGATCATCTCAATAATTATTCTTATTTTTGTTATTTATCATATCCATTTGTTGCTAGTACAGTAGCTACTACTTTTCTCAATACAATTCAAAAACTGCATAGGACCCCTAAGATCATTGTCAGTGATAGAGATCCCATTTTCACTAGTAATTTTTGGACTAAGTTATTTACATGTTTTGACACCTAGTTGTCTCATAGTTCATCTTATCATCATCAATCTGATGGACAACTAAGGTAGTCAACAAATGTCTGGAAGGATATCTCTATTATTTTGTTTTTGATAAATAGGATAAATGGGTTCATTGGTTGCCACTTGCTAAATGGTGGTATACTTCTTCTATTTATAGTTCTTCCAACATGTCTCACTTTGTGGAACTATATGGATACCACCCTCCATCCATCACTTCAATCTTGAAGGTCCATCCTAAGGTTTGTGTAGTTGAAGAACATATTCACCATCAACAGGTTGTCCTTGTAAGTTTGCATGAAAATTTAGCTATGGCCCAAAATCACATGAAGCAATAGGTAGATCAACACATAAGTGAGAGGCATTTTGACATTGGTGATTGGGTCTTTGTTTACTTGCATCCATATAAGAATATGTCATTGAATCAACAAAAAAATGATAACAAGTTATCCCCTAAGTATTATGGGCCTTATCAAATCTTGCAAAAAATTGGTAGTGTGGTCTACAAATTAGAGTTTCCTTCATCCACTCATATACATCTAGTATTTCATGTATCATGCCTAAAAAATTCATTATACACAAAGTTTCCATTTAAATAGAATTACCAAAATTAGATGAGGAAGACATATTTGTTCTTGATCCTGAGGATATCCTTCACATATGCACTAAGTAAATATGTTCTAAAGTAATTACAGAGTACCTAATAAAATGGAAGAATCTACCATGTGAAGATGCCATTTGGAAGGATGAATCATTTGTACATCAACATCTAGAGTTGCCAAAATGTTTAGGACAATGTTTTTTTGAAGGTGAGTGGCTTACTACGCCCTTAATCATTGGTTTGTCTTGGGATATGTGTGTCCGACTTGTGGCTTACATACATCTTTTATATACTTATTATAATTATCTATTTTCTTAGATAGTTCAACCTATAGAATAAACTTGGATAAGTAGACTATATATATGAGATATTGGTTAGTATTTATTAATTATTTTAAGTATTTTTCTATTAGTTCATTGTTGTGGAGGTTTCCCCCTCAAAGTGGCTTTGATATATTATCCAATATTCTATTCTATTATCAATTATTATTGTGTGATCTCTCATATTTGATTATTATGTGTGATATAAAATCATACTATTAAATATAAAATAATCATGTGTGAACATATAAGTAATTTCATTACACTAACAAAAACATGTAATAATTACACTTCTGTACATTGGAGAACAATCAAAGATAACATGCTAGAAAATATCATCTTCTATTAGACAAGACCAAAAATATTGCATCAAAACTCAATTTTAAATAATGTAAGTAGGAAAATTCAATTTTTTTATTTCTTCAAGAGATATTCAAGTACAAAATTGGCCAATGTTTAACCATCAACCAATGGAAGCTACTAAAAAGAGCCCAAAAGAGTCTATATTTATAGCCTTTGAGAGAAGAGCAAGATAAGAGAAGTCCAAAGGTAAATTATACACTTGTAAATATATGAAAAGAGGTTAAAAATACATGAAAAATGTTTATATAATGAACCATGCAATTTTATGAGGACCAAGTGTCCATACAAGTCATGAAACCTATGGAAAGTGGTATAAAACTCCCAGTCCTAGCTCAAAAAATTACCTTCATAATTTGAATCCATTTGAACATCCCAAAACTAACTAGGGATATGTCTAATTATTAGAATTATATGGAAGGACTTAAATCATGCCTCTCCATGCATTGGTTGTATTCCCACTCATTTGTAAACTACTATAAGGAAGCCATCACTATTTGTAGTCTAAAAAATTCCTTTTTCAGTCACCCCTCACACTTGGCATAAAAAATAGTTTTATTTTTCCATGAAAATACATGGTACAGAGTTAATGACATCTATAAATACCCTATATGTCCTTAGAGTCATTAGGCATGCTTTAAAAAGGCTCATACTTGGAGTTTTCACACTTCTCACCCTTGTGTCTAATATGCCAATTTTGACTAGTTGAAAGGATAGCTATTGTTTGAACACTTATAATATTTTTCATATAATATAATTTCCATATGTATTTATTATAAGTCCTAATATTATACCCAAACTTTATTTCATCTTTACACTCCTGTAGCCTACAAAACACACAAAATAATCAATAAAACCTTATTTATCACCCCATCCATACAACTATGTATAGCTAATCTTCATGGGAGATATTATAATGGAGTCCTCTACATTTTACAATAGCTTTCATTTCCAAAATATGTCATTAGGATAAATTTCCATTCTTTTTTATCCCATTGGGCCTTGGCTAAGGGTTAAGTAGGGGTTTAGGCAATTTTTGGTCTTAAGCTTTGTTCATAAAGATTTGACTTTGGATCTACCACTAAATGCCACAAAATTTATTCCAAGGGAACTTTATAATTCCTCCCAATTAATTTTATTCCCATTCAAATCCTTAGAAAAGATATGAGCACTTGAAGATACCCCATCAAGCTTGTTCTTACCTTTCTTGTATGCTTGTTCTCTCTCTAAGCTAGAATTGGATTTCTTGTAGGTTCCTCCACATATCAAAATATCAAAAATATCTATATCCACCTCCCTAACATTCCTAAATAATATTTTTAGTCTAATAAGAGATAAAAATGAAGATGGACCCCTAATTGGTTCTAGGTCCCCTCAAAGTTTAATAGGTCTAATAGGCACCTTGATAGCTTTGGCTATTAAGACTGATATTTAATGGTTATTTTAGTGTATAATGAATTTTCACATAAAATTTAAGCTTAAAAATCCACTACATAACCATCCAATAACTCTTCTTCATCTTCTTCTCTCATTCACCAACTAGGCTTAATGAAAATTTGCCTAGTTCGACTGTGTGCAACGGTAATTTAGTCACCTTGAGGGGTCTAAGCTTGATCTAGTGATCCTATATAATCTATATTCCTTATATAAACCTAATTATATTTTTAATTATGCTCCAAAATCTTCATATCAAGTCTTTTTCCCATTTTACACTCACTAGCTCACTTTTCCAAAGATTGATTTTCCTAGACTGGCTGACCTCTGAGACAAGACAATGAGTAATAAATCTTATTTAAAAGGAAAATTGAATATTTTTCAAGTTATTCAAAGTATTGATGATTATTTTTACTAGAGGGTTTAGTTTTATTCTTTGATTTATGTGCCTAACCATCTCTAAATGCTCAAAAAAGCCTATTTTCATTCATTTTCCTCAAATCCACCTAAGAGTCACCCTTCCTTGATAAACCCGTGATTATATGCTTATTAAAAATGTTTCCTATATCCAATTTATTATACTAAAGCTTGGCACCCATCCCAAAACATTCCTTTTCCTTGGCTTCCTCTTTCTTGCCTTTTGAGCAAAGAGGTTTCCTATCACATTGTACAGATTGTTGAGACATATGATCACTTTAGCAAGGTCTTTGGCTTGTAATAAAACCTCTTGGAATATCATGAATCACCTTATAGTTCTTTTAAACTACCTTTCTTCCCTATATAAGTCCATGTCTCACCTTACCCTACCTGTAAGAGTATACCCTACTAGACTGAGACACATGTCTTTATGATCTATTGTAGGTGTTCACTTAATTATTTGAGAATTGTATATGTGTGAAATTAATCCTCACTAAATTATGAGAACAACAAACACTTGATATCTTCCCATACCCTGTTTTCACCTCATCTACTCTTTGGTCTCAAAACTGAGATTCCTCTTGTTATGACTGAGACACCTCTATTTAGGATGATGTAGGTGTTAATGTGGATTTATCAATTTGTTCATGGTGTTTATATGTCTCCTTGAACCCCCTCTAAGGTCACAAAACATCCATAATCAATTTGGGTATACTCATATGCTTTATGGAATCCCAAATGGTATTCTCATTGAACTGGGACACCCTTGCCCTTAAGATCCTACTATAGGTGCTTATTTAGCTTGATTGAGAACTTGGTGATGATGTTGGTGGAACTTATTTATAATTCTTTGAGGTTATAATATGCATGCTTGATCCTACATTCAAACTAAGAGTCCTGAAAAACACCATTTGAACATTAAAAACAAGGTCACTACCCTAGACTGATATGGTATACCTGTAGGGCCTACTGTAGGTGTTCATAGCCTTGGTTGAGGTGATTATGATGGAAAAAGACCTTCTTGAGTTCACCTTAAAGTAAAACAACATGATAGATCACCTTGAACTCACCTTATATGTCTAAACACCATCATAACACATGCTTAAGTCACTATTTGCCCATCTTACCTATCTAACCCATCTAAGTGTCAATTCTCATACTTGAAGGGTACCTATAGGTAGTCATAAGGGTCTACAAGACCTTGTATTAACCCTTTCTTGATTAATTCCATTCCATTTGACCTCATTACATCATTTTAGCCATCCTAGCCATGGGTTTTGTCCAATGTTACTCCTTAACATGTCAAACTTCAATTGTATCCTCAAACCTATAGACTTCAATGAAGTTTTTTAGTGTTTTCTTAGTCATATTTGAGGCTTCAAACAACCTATCTTCCCTCGCTATTTGACTTTCATTCTTGGCATGTATACTCTCTATTCTAGGGGATATGACATGGACTAGGATAGATGATTTGGAACACTTTAAAAGCATGTTTTAAAATAATCAAAAGAATCCCCTTGACCTTTATTTTGACATTTAAGGGATAATTTCCTAAAACACATTCCTTTATCTCCTCAACATGGTTGCACACCTCTTTTCCTTAATTGTCACTTTGTATGGGTCTGTCAAGGCTTGACTATCATACCACAACCTTAAGTAGGTGTCAATTTTATTCACCCTCTCCATAAAAGTATTTTAACACCTTATTTAACCACTTATAGGTGGATGTTTTAGTACAAAAACAATGAACTAGATATGAACAACATGAAACTTTCTATGAATTTGAACTTTGTATGTCCTTATCAAACATCCTAATACACCTCTAGTAATATTATGTGGTTGGAAAACATTTTAAACTTCTCACACCTTACTGTGATGTTAGCAAGGGCCCTGTAGGTGTACATTATGATGTTTTCTACAAGGGATGGAATTGGGCAAGAACATGTTAGGGAATAGCTTCAAGACCACTAAAATGCATTTTTCAACCTTTAAGTAGATGATATCCATCAAGAACACCTTAAAACTAGATTCAATACACCTTCTCTAACATGAAAATCACTTGCATATACATGTAATAGAGTAATCAAGAGCATTAAATGACTATTTTAGCATGGTGAATGAAATTATAAACAAAATTTAACCTTATCCAAGCATCTAAATGGACTCTTTCAAATTATTTATGGTTTGGACTACTAACACACTCTGATTACAACTCCATGGACAAGTTGAACAAGCTTGTATAGGTGACTGCAAGTGAATTTGGGCAAAGGGTTGATAATGGAGAAAGAAAAGCTTTTAAGTTACTCAAAGGATGGCATGGTTAAACCAAAACATGGAAGGAGGTGATAATATGATCCTAATACCTATCGAACATCATCTTATATTCACATAAAAACTTTTTCAAAAACCCAACATGCTGAAACAAGGTAGAAATGACTGCAACTTCACTCCTTCACTCCTTTTTAAAAACTAAGTTTGTTGGCTCATCAAATAAAATAAAAACATGATATGAGAGACTCAAAGTCCTTTTAATCCAATCTTAGCAGTTAATTATATTAATTTTCACAAACAAGAGAAAAAATTGTAAGGTGCATAGATTAGCAAGCAAATTTGATGGGTCAACTTCTTAGGAATGGTTCATCAAGATCAGACCACCATTCTTATACAACCAAACATTAAATGAAATTTGACTGAGTTTAGAATACACCCCAAGAGCATTTTGTTTGAAACCTCTTATGTTGACTGTACCAAGTGCAAACCTATAGGTTACTTTTGCTTGCCAAGAAGGGTGAAAAGGAATAAAATGGTTTTGAGAAAGAAATAGAACTTACAAATCAAATAAAACATGTAAATAAGCTTTAAAAAGCTAAAGACTCATTTTTTTATCCTTTCCCATGTGTCACACTTCCTAATGAGTTGTACAAGTGCTAAAATATCTTTTTTTCAAGAAAACTACCCTTTTAACTAAATAACCAACCACTTTTTAGTTATTCTAGTTGATTAAGACTTAGGTGGACACATGGGGCATGGAATCACATTTTAGAACCTTCACACTTCCCAATCAATCTATATAACTCATTAAATGCTTAATTTTGACTCCTAAAATGACTCAAAAGGACATGTTGGCTAATTAAAAAAGTGAAAAAGGCTAATATAACATTAAATAACATTAAATGACCTATTATATACCTTATTAACAAATATTAAACCCTATTAAACACTTAAAACTCAAGTTTTTGCCTAGGGGTGCCCCAATTTGATCTAAAAGTCAATTTAGGTCAATAAATTGGTTACTCATAAGGGTAGTATGCATGCTATACTAAGGACCAATACCCTTATCCTATCAAGGGATAAGGGATTAAATGAATTATTGAATCCAAATAGAAAGCGATTTCCTAAAACACACAAAAAAAAACCACAACACATCAAGAAAACACAAGACAAATCAAGACACAAACAAGACTCACACATGTGCATAAGCACTCAGGGAAAACAAGGAAAACCATAAGCTATGTACAAAGAGAAATGACAACCTTAGTAGCAATGTTTGATATATATCCCATTGACTGGGATATGAAGCTCCTCTCCATTTAGCTTTGAGAGTTGGAAAGCATTGTGTTGCTTGCATTAGGTGATAACATAACAGCGACTCTATAAAGCATCAAATGTTGTGTTTTCTAGGTTTAGCCCTATCTTCATCCCACTTTAGGATAATGTCTCCCTCTTGGAAAATTATTAGCATGGACTTGTCAAATTATCTCTTTTTTTATCTTGGTGAGTTATCATAGTTTGCAAAGCTTGATCTTTTATCTCTTTAAGCTCCATCAACTCACACAACCTAATTTCCATGTTTTCATTCTCCATTAACTCCAGATAATAAGTGAGATCCAACCCTAGTAGCTCAAGTGAAATATGAAATCTATCTTCTCTCCCATAAATAATTTTATATGGTGAGTTTTCAATTTCTCTCTTGGGGATAATCCTATCAGCTCAAAGAGTTATCTTCAACTTGGAATGCCAAGTCCTTTGGTTTTCCTTCATTTTCCTCTTTATGATCTTGATTAGATTATTATTG
Source organism: Torreya grandis (assembly GCA_037957365.1). NCBI lineage: Eukaryota > Viridiplantae > Streptophyta > Pinopsida > Cupressales > Taxaceae > Torreya > Torreya grandis. The sequence goes on from JARHVA010000081.1 coordinate 1,946,467, forward strand.
GTGGACTCAGCTAGTCCATTCTATTATGGATAATAGTTGGAGGAAGTACTAAGGTAGATTACATGTTTTAAATCCCATTCACTTGATCTCATTCTAAGGAAAGCCAATGCATTATCTAAAATTATTTTTGAATGAACCCCAAACCTTATCACTATGCCTTCATAGAAGTATAAAACTAAAATTTCATTTTATTCCTTGATATAAATATCCTCCACCTACCTTTTAAAGTAATCTATATCAATCAATATCCACTTATGTCCAACTAGAAGGTGGGTTGATTAGGCCTATGAAATCTAGGCCCCATTGTATAAAGGGTTGGTCAACTTGAATTGGATGAAGATTCAAGGTAGAAATATTTTTATTACCATAAAAGAGAGAACATTTTTGATACTTCCTTACCAAATCATGGTTGTCTTTAAACAAACTAGTCCAAAAGTATCTAGCTCTCATAATCTTAGCAATCATGGTTCTTGAAGTAAAGTGGCCACCAACTGGTCCATCATGAAACTCAAACAATATTTTCTCAATCTAATTTGATTCAACACACCTAATAATTCCTTCCTAAACAACACTCCATCAACAATCACATAAGGAATATATTTTAATCTATAGTACCTTCTTTTAGCTCTATCTAGACCTTGTGGACACTCACTGGTTTGAAGAAAATGGATCATATCTTGTGTCTAACTCCTCATTGATGAAGGTAAAAATATCATAGGATCATCATGGAGTGATTAAAAAACCTCTTTTTTTTCTTTCAAATATGAATAAATATGCTCACATAACCCCTTCCCTTTCACTAGTTTGGTTGTCTTGATTTCTACATCATACTCCATCACTTTTGTGATCTAACCAACCCTTTTTTCATTCAAATATTTTCTCAAAAGGAAGTCTTTGACACTATTATGAGGTACCAATATGTGATTATTTTTGTTATATAACATATTTCTAAACTTATTTAGACTTCTAACAACTAAAAGTACTTCCTTCTCAACATAGGTGTATCTTACCTCAAAGCTTTCTAAACCTTGACTAAAGAAGGCAATAGGCTACTCCAAGTTTTCTTCATTTGATTAAGTAAACATAGTGGAGATTACCTCCTCATTTACAAAGGTATACAATTTTAAATCCTTTGATAAATTAGGACTTGTAAGAGTTGGAGCTTGGGAAATGGCTTGTTTAATCTCTTCAAAACTCTCCTTCCTTCTTCTAGTCTAAGTGAACACTTCATCCTTCCTTAGCATAGAGGTTAGAGACTTGAATAATTTAGTAAAATTAGGAATGAACATCATTATGAAATTAATTTCCCCAAAGAATCTTTGCAAACCTTTCTTGATTTTGGGCAAAGCCAATGCCAAGATTGCACTCACCCTTTCAGGATCTATGGATAGGCTTGTTTGAGACAATGTGTCTTAAAAGTTTTCCTTCATGGATATAAAACACACACTTATTTGGGTTAAAATATATTCCAAAGTCTCTACATCTCTCAAAAATATACCTAAGGTGATTTAAGTGATCCTTTTCATCCTTAGAAAAAATCATGATATCATCAAGATACACCAACACAATGCCATTTATTAGTACTTGAAAAGCCATATCCATTACACATTGAAATGTAGATCCAACATTATACAAGACAAAAATAATTTTCCTATAATCATATTTACCCCATTTATTATTAAATATTGTCTTATATTGATCACTTTCCTTCACCATAATCTAATTGTACCTAGAATATCCATCAAGGAGAAAAAACCTTTCACTACCTACCATAGCTTGTAAAATTTACTCCATGGAAGGAAGAGGATAATGGTCCTTCAAGGAAACTCTATTAAAGTCCCTAAAATCAAAACATAACCTAATTTACCCATTATTATTCCTTAGAAGGACTAATTTTGCCAACTAAGATGAATGCTTAATAGGAAAAATGATCTTAGACAATCAACTTAGTAAGCTCCATCCTCATGAGAGGATCAATATTGGGATTGATTAGCCTTTTTATTTTCTTAATATTATTAACATTCTCATCTATCTCTATGGTATGTTGAGCTAAGTTTGGTTGAAATCCTTTTAGATCACTATATTTCCATGTAAAGACATCATAAAACTCCTTGCATAACTCAATGAAAGCATGTTTCTTTTCACTAATACATACCTTCCCAAGTGCAAGAAACTTATCTTTGAAGATGTTTAATCTCTTATAGTTTTATTACTTATTATACAACCTTACCTTCTCTTTCTTAAACTGATCATCATCATTGAAGATACTCTCGAGTGTGACTAAGTCTTTATGGAGTTTGTTTGACTTTAATTGTACAATCTATCCTCCATATTATTTTTTTAGTTTGGACTGATTCTTGGAAGAAAAACTAGCCTCCTCTTGTATAAAAAGTGTTATTTGTTGATCACTAACAAACTTTTTATAATTAGTGACATTATCAAGTATGGAAGGCCTTACAATCACCTTGAGATGTGGTTGGTTCTTATCTTCTCTAATCCCTTTTGGAACATCAAACTAAACTCCAATTGTTGCCAACCTATCAACATGTTTGTTGTCTTCTCTTGGGATGGATTTGATGTTGAAATATTGTAAATACTCCACAAAATACCACACTCTATGCTTATAGGACTTAATCAAAGAGTTCTTAGTCACATTTTGGCCTCTCACTTGATTCATAATCAATTCACTATCACCATACACTTATAAATCTTTCACACCTCTTTTCCTATCTCATTCGAGGCCATGAATTAGGGACTCATATTATACCACATTACAAGTAAAAGAGAAGTAAGATATAAAAGTAAAATAGTACCTTTCCTTGGATGGTGAAACCAAGATTGCTCCACCACCTGCCCCAACTTTGCTTCTAGATAAATCAAAGAATAGCTGCCATAAACCATCCATGTCTTCACTTGGATTCATCAAGTTTGGAATGAAATATACCTCCTCATGAATTAAATACACTCCAAGGCTATCTTCATCTATGAATTTTTAAGGATCATGCTCATAATGTGCATTTCCCCATTCATCTAAATATAAATTAGAAACTCCTTCAAGATAAGATGTTAGAGATTGATCTATGTGAAGTTCTTCCTCATTAATAATATCATAATTGACATTTACCACTTTAGGAATGTAAGGATATAACTTATTTTTATGAATAGCCTCTAATTAAATCTTCACCTTAGTGTCATACTTTGTCCTAAAAACCATGTAGGACTAATTGGCTGCCAAGTATATACCTATCTTAGTTGTAAACTCTCTTGACAAGAAAAGAGAAAAGAATGGAGGTAAATCTTCCATAGACACATCATGAGGAATATAAAAGGTAGGAAAAGCATGTAAAATCATATTCAAATCCTTGACTACTCCTAAGGTCTTTGTTGGTGATCCATCCAATTGTAAAAATCCTTTAGCCATTGGTTCATACTTGATGCCTAGTTTATCCTTTATACACTTGGGAATAACTAAAGTAATATCCACACTATCTATTATGAAATTATGAAATAAGCAATCACAAATAATTAAGGATAGGTAAAATGAGGATTCTTATCTGTCTTATTCATTTGACCATCAATGGGTTGAGTTATATTCACCAAGACAACATTCTCATTCCTAGTTCATCCAACTTGCTTACCTAATCCTTGCAATTCCTTTTGGAGCATATCTTTTTGTCCTAATATTTTAAATGAATACCATAATGAAATAATCATATGTAAATTATTCATCTGGTCCAAAACATTGATGGAAGGATTTCTCACCTTGAAAGTCTCTTTGGAAGGACTAGTACCTTGGGGTATAGCTTGTGAAGGTGGATGTGTAGGAGGAGGCTTTACATTCTAAAACTTATAATTTTATTGCACCTTAGGGGCTGAGTTAGACCCACCTACCATTGGATATTATTTAAGAGTCAAAATAGGTCCTTTATTATCCCATTGAATCTCTTCAACAACCCTCTTCTTAGACTTAGTGTTAGAGGACACACTAGCATTCACATTGCTTGAATTCCCAAAATGATTGATGATACAAAACTCTCCCTCCAAATGTCTTATGAGAGTAGAATAATATTGTGTTTATCCAATCTCCATTCCAATTTACATGTTGAAATATTTTCATTGGAATCTCAAAATTATAAAATTAAGATGCTTGATTACCTTGCATTGTCATGTCTTGATTACGCATTTCATTGGCATATGCAACTTGGCCTTGATTTTGGTCATAGGGAGGATAACATGGTTGTTAATGAATAAAGTTTTTTTGAGAGGGAACAAGAGATTTAAAATATGAGGGATCATTAGGATTGTAACTTTGGTAAGGTCTATCTAGAGTGATTTGACCTTGTCCTTGATTTTTACCTTGAAAAAGAGGTCTACTTATTTGCCCAAACTGATTGTAAGACTAGTATGGCCTATAACTTTGAGCTTGTTTCATTTTGAGGGAAAAAAATTAATTAATAGAACTCTAGAGTAGACTATTGACTTCATGAATCTCATTTTTGGGGGCAATGGTAAATCTTTCTTGACTATGCAAAGGAACCAAAGTAGGTAATACAACTTGACTAGGAGGATACAAATCAAGGAATAATGGCATTAGTGGCCTAGGATTAATATTACCTACTTAAAAAAGATAATTCTCAACATTGATGGATATATCATAGGCTACAAGTATTTTATTCCCACCCATGGATTGGATCATCATGGCTACATCACTATTCAATTTTATTAGATAGTATAAGAAGGCATATTTTGGAGTAGGTCTCACAAGGGCTAGAATCCTATCCCATTTCTTTTGAAATCTAGTATTAAAATATTGCATAAAATCTTGTGGTTCCCTCTTGATAGTGGTAAATTTCTCAGCTAGTGATATATGATCACTCTTCTCTCTAAACCTCTTAGTCAATAGATCTCCTAGTTCATCCCATGAACCAATAGAAATTTTAGGTAGAGTCCCATACCAATCTAACATTTTACCTATGAAAGATAATCCCAATAACCTATTAGCCACATTTTATTAAGTTATATTATGGATATTTAATAATTTTTATATGTTTTCAATGTGTTTGATGGTAGCAATAAGACCTCCATTAAAATATGGAACACTCTTGAGGTTTGTGCCTAGAATTTATTCATATTGGGCAAGATTCAAAGGAGATGATCTGATGAAAGCTATAAAAGGTTAGTTCCTAGACATATTTAAATGTAGGCTATGGGTATTATAGGTTTATCTTAGTAGTAATTTTTACTTCTTAAATAAAATATCTCCTGACTAAGGATAAGTATTCACAAACCTAAACCTTTTGATAGAATATAAAGGTAATTGCACAAACTCAAAGGGTATACCTTTAGTAACAAACCTAGTGGTCACCTTTGGCATGGAAATTAGGGACTGATCAAAAACCAAAGATTTGAAAAATTTAGTAAAGTCACTAGGTACTAAATGTAGATGTTCTTATAGTTATAACTATGTGAAGACCAACACCAATCTTAGATAATCTTCTAGGACTTTGAGTCCCATTAGGCATGTCAAAAGCTATTATCACTTGGATTTACACCCATTAAGGAGATGCCTATCTCTCCTCATCCAAGTGGCATAATTGAAACATCTCTCTTGATGTGGGTAACAATTTGTTGAGATGAATCTCTAGAAGGGCTAGTGCCCTTGATGCACTCTTTGAATTACTTTCTTACTTATCAACTTTGGATGAAAATGGTGTAGGAAAACAATTAAGAAAACTAAAAGGTGATGCACAAATATTGATTTTACTCCTATTGACTAAACCTATACTACTTAGAGCTAAACAAACCTTCCTTCACTCAAAACTCATAACTCAAGATGAATTCTCACATCAATGTTTCAAATGCTAGGTTTAGGAGGTATTTGGATGCTTAAGAGGGTAATGGATGATTTATTTAGGGAATATAGTCATAAAACACTTCTATAACATGCATACACTTAAGAGAGAACACTAAAAAATACCTATAATAATTACTCTATTATACATTAGAGAATAATCAAGGATAACATACTAGAAAAGATCAATTTATACTAGACAATACCAAAAAAATTGCATAAGCACTTAATTATATAGCATGTAAGTAGGAAAATTCACTTATTTTATTGCTTCAATAAATATTCAAGTACAAAATTGTCTAGTGTTTAACCATCAACCAATGGAGGCTGCTAAAAAGAGCCAAAAGAGGCAATATTTATAGCCTTTAAGATAAGATCAAGATAAGGAAATTACAAAGGTCACTTAGACACTTTTAAATTTAATAAAATGGTTTAAAATTTCATTATAAATATCTATTGAATTAACCATGCAATCTCATGAGGACAAAGTGTCCTTACAAGTCATAAAACCTATGGCAAGTGGCATAAAACTCCTAGTCTTGGCTTAAAAATTTGATTCATAATTTGAACCTATTTGAACGTCCCAAAACTAAATAGGGATAGTTTTTATGGCTATAATGAGAGTAAGGACTTTAATCATGCATCCCCATGCTTTTGTTACATTCTTACTCATCTGGAAACTCCTGGAAGGAAGCCATCACTATGTGTAATCTAAAAAACTCCTTTTTTAGTCACCCCTTGCACTTGTCCTCAAAATTAGATTTAGTTTTCCATTAAAATAAATGGGAGTGAATGACAACTATCAAGACCCTCCATGTCCATATAGGCATCAGGCATGCTTTAAAAAGGCTCACACTTAGAGTTTTCACCCTTCTCACCCTTGTGTCCACTATGCTAGTTTTTATTGGCTGAAATGAGATCTATTGTTTGAACACTTAGAATTTTTTTATTGGAATAAAATGGACAAAATTAGTTATTATAATTCCTGATATTCTACCAAATCTTTATTTCATCTTCAGACTCCTCTTGTAGCCTACAAAACACACAAAATAGTTAAGAAAACCTTATTTCTCACCCCATCCATATAATTCCATATAGATCATCTTTGTGGGAGACATATTGAGGTAGTTATATACATGTTAAAATATATTTAATTTCAAAAATATTTCATAAGGATAGCTTTCCAATCTTGTTTTTTCCAGTAGGTCCTTCCTGAGGGTTTAGTAGGGTTTTAGGCAGTTTTTGGTATTAATCTTTGTTTATAAACCTTTGAAATTGGATCTGCCAATAAAAAAAATTCATTCCAAGGGACCCCGATAACCCCTCACAATTCCTTTGGTCCCCATGCAAATCCTTATATACGATATGAGCACTTGAAGACACCCCATCAAGCTTGTTTTTGCCTTTTTTGCATGTTTGTTCTCTCTCTAAGTTAGAATTGGACTTATTGTAGTTTATTATGCATATAAAAAGATAAAACATATCTATATCCACCTACCTATCATTCCTAAATCATCTTGATATTCCAACAAGAGTTAGAAATGAAGATGGACCCCTAATTGGTTCTAGGTCCCCTTAAAGCGTAATAGGTCTAATAGGCACCTTCCTAGTTTTGGTTGTTAGGACTAATATTTAATTGTTATTTTTGTGTATTATTAATTTTAATATCCTATTTTATCTTAAAAATCCACTACATAACCTCCAAATCACTCTTCTTCATCTTCTTCTCTCATTCACCAGTCAGGGTTAGTGAAAGTTTTCCTAGTTGGACTATGTGTATGGGTAATTTAGTTACCTTGATGGGTATGATATTGATATATTGATTATATATCATATATATTACTTCAATACACATCATTATATGTTTCATAAGGTTCCCAAAGCTTCATATCCAGCATTTTACCCATTTTACACTCACTAGCTCACTTTGCCAAAGCCTCATTTTCCTAGACTAGCTAACTTCTAAGATAAAATAGTGAGGTATAGCCCTTATTTACAAGGAAAATTGAGTATTTTTATATTTTTTTCAATCAATAATTATTATTTTTACTATATTTTTTGGTTGGATTCTTTTATTTAGGTGCCTAACCATCTCCAAATGTTCAAAAAAGGCCTCAAAAAATCTTGTTTTCCTACATTTTCCTCAATTCCACCTAAGAGTCACCCTTCCATGATAAAACCATGGTTATATGATTCTTAAACATATTTCATATATATAATTCATGATACTTAAGATTGGTACCCACCCAAAAACATTCCTTTTCCTTGGATTCCTCATACTTGCCTATTGAGCAAAGAGGTTTCCTATCTCATTGTATGAACTGTTGCTCTTTGGCCAAGTAGGGAAGACATAGGATAAATTTATAAAGGTATTGGGGTTTTAATAAAACCTTTTGGAATATCATGAATCACCTTTAATTTATTTTAAACTACCTTTCTTCCCTATATAATTTCATGTCTCACCTTACCCTACCCCTAAGACTATACCCTATTAGATTAAGACACATGTCTTTAGGGTCTGTTGTAGATGTTCATTTACTTCCTTAAGAATTATTTATGTTTGAAATTAATTATCACTAAATTATTAAAACAAGAAACATTGATATCTTCCCATACCCTGTGTTTACCCCATCTACTCCTTGGGCTCAAAACTGAGCTTCCTTTTGATATGACTAAGACACCCATATTTAGGCTATTATGGGTGTTCATGTGGATTTATCCATTTGTTCATGGTTCTTATATGTCTTATTTAACTCCCTTTTAGGTCAAAAAAACATCCATAATCATCTTGGGTATACTCATATGCTTCATGGAATCCCAAACTATATTCTCATTTGACTGGGACACCCCTGCCCTTGAGTTCCTACTTTAGGTGCTTATTTAGCTTGACTAAGAAATTGGTCATGATGTTGGTGGAACTTATTTATAACTCATTGAGGTAAAAATATGCATTTTTTAATCTTAAATTCAAACTAAGAGTCCTAAAAACACCATTTGAACAGCAAAAACAAGATCACTATCCTAGACTGATATGTTATGCCTATAGGGCCTATTGTAGGTGTTCATCGCCTTGACGTGATTATGATGGAAAAATAACTTACTGAGTTAACCTTGAGGTCAAAAAACATTATTGATCACATTTAAATCACCTTAGATGGATAAACACCATTACAACACATGACTAAGTCACTATTTTCTCATCTTACCTATTTGACCCCTATAGGTGTCAATTCTCATGCTTGAAGGGTACCTGTAGGTAGCCATAGGGGCTTAAAAGACCTTGTATTAACCATTTATTTATTAATTCCATTCCATTTTACCTTATTACATAAATTTAGCCATCTTATTCATTGGTTTTGTATAATTTTATTCCTTAGGGTGTCAAACTTCATTTGCAACCTCAAACCTGTAGAGTTCAATGAAGTGTTTCAGTGCTTTCTTAGGCATATTTGAGGCTTCAAAAAACCTATCTTCCCTCATTTTCTGACCTCCATTCTTGGCATGTAGACTCTCTATGATAGGGTATATGAGATTAACTAGTCTATATTCTTTGGATCACTTTGAAATCATGTTTTAAGATACTCACAAGAAGTCCTCTGAACTCTGTTTTGACATTTTAGGGAAAAATTCCTAGAACACAGTCCTTTGTCTCCTCAACATGGTTAAACACCTATTTTTATAAATTACCACTTTTTATGGGTCTTTAAAGTCTTGGTTATCATACCAAAACCTTAAGTAGGCGTCAATTTTCTTCACCCTCTCCATAAAATCATTTTAGCACCCTACTCAACCACCTATAGGTGGATGTTTTGGTACACAAACAATGAACTAGATATGAACAACATGAAACTTTCTATAAATGTGAATTTTGTATGTTCTTATCAAACATCATAATACACCTCTAGTAATACTAAGAGGTTGGAAAACATTTTAACCTTCTCACACCTCAGTGTGACATTAGTAAGGGCCCTATAGGTGTACATAAGGATGTTTTATATATGTAAGGGATGGAATTAGGGAAGAACATGTTAGGGATAGCTTCAATACCACTCAAATTGATTTTTAACCTTTAATTAGGTTATATCCATCAATAACACCTTGAAACTAGCTTCAATACACCTTCTCTAACATTAAAATCACTTGCATATACATGGAATAGAGTAATCAAGAGCATTAAATGACTATTTTAGCATGGTTAATGAACTTATGAACAAAATTGAACCTTATCCACGAATATAAATGGAATATTTAAAATTAATTATGATTTGGACTACTAACACACTATGATTATAACTCCATGGACAAGTTGAATAAGCTTGTACAGGTGATTGCAAGTGAAATTGGGTAAAGGGTTGACAATGGAGAAAGACAAGCTTACAAGCTACTCAAAGGATGGCATGGTGAAATAAAAACATGGAAGGAGGTGATAATATTACCTTTATACCTATGGAAAATCATCTCCTATTTATATAAAAAAAATTAAAACCCCAACTTTCTGGAATAAGGTAGAAATGACTGCAACTTCAGTCCTTCACTCCTTACAAACTGAGTTTATTGGCTCATAAAATCAAATCAAAATGTGAAACCAATCATGGATAGCATGAGAGGAGAGATTAAAACTCTTATTGAACGAATCTCATCAAGTGAATTATATGAACTTTCAAAAACAAGAGCCAAAATTATAGGGTGCACAGATTAGCAAGCAAATTTGAAAGGTCAATTTATTAGGAATGGTTAATAAATCTAAAATAACTATTACTCTACAAATAAACATCAAATATAATTGTAATAAGTTTATAATACACCTAAAAGATCATTTTTCCTCAAACCTCTTGTGTTAATCATACCAAGTACAAACCTATAGGTCACTTTTGCTTGCCAAAAAGGGTGAAAAGGAATAGAATGGCTTTGAGAAAGAAATGGAACTTACATATCAAATAAAAAATTTAACTTAGCTTAAAATAGTTGAAGAGGCATTTTGTGATGTTTTACCATATGGCACACTTCCCAAGAAGTTGTACAAGTGCTAAAATCTCCTTTTTCCCAAAAAAATGCCCTTTTAATTGAATAACCTACCAATTTTCATTTATTTAAATTTATTAAGACTTAAGTGGACACATGGGTTATGGTATCACATTTTAGAACCTTCACACTTCCCAATAAATCCATACAACTCATTAAATACTCAATTTTGATCCCTAAAATGACTTAAAAGGACATGTTGACTAATGAAAAAAGTGACCAAGGGTAATATAGCATTGAATAACATTAAATGACCTATGAGATACCTTATAACCAAACATTAAACCCCTTGAAACACTTAAAAATCAAGTTTTTACCTAGGGGTTCCCCAATTTGACCTAAAAATCAAATTTGGTCAACAGTAATGACATGGAAAAGGGTTGTCAAAAACCTAATTAGTTTTCCTTGAAGTATATATGCATAGAATAGAATATGTTATTTTCCCCAAAATATGAATATAAGCCAACTGAATGACTAAAGAGAGAAGTCAATGAATAGATAAGAGGGAAATTGTTTCAAGGGTTTGAAAGGCATTGAATGAGCATGGACAAGAGTCTTGAGGTAGCAGATAAGTTTTTGCACAAGCTTAGATAATAAGACCTTTATTAAATATATATAATACTTGAAAGCTAAGAGGACTTTGCATCATTTTCCATCCATTTTAGGCTATTTTATTGAGTCTAAGCACTTGCTGACATAATTAAAAGGGAGTGGAAGAGATAAGGAAGATGAAGAATATGTTTACCTAATTCTCTCCAAATTAAGAGGTTCATTGCAAATATTTTCATCTACCTTTTTATCTATCATGGATTACTTAGGTGTCACATTCAAAATTATTGATTTAGAGTTGTTTTGTGAAAGACTTACTAGGGAATAATCCAAATTATTTAACCTCAAGTCTTTCACCTCTCAAAAGGAATTAGTAGCATTTAATCCTAAGGGAAAAGGAAAATAAAAAAGTAAACCCAAAACCACTCCTCCATCTTAGAGTGACATTAAACCTAAAGATAATAACTATAAACCCAAAGAGTCTTATAAATCCAAGAATAAGTCTTATCTTTCATGATCCTTTTCTAGGGGGGGACTAGTCATATAGAAACTAGGTGTTGGAAGAGAATGCAAGTCTTAGATGATGTAGTTAGAAAACACAAAATATCTATCTCAAATCCACCTCCTTCCAATGAGTACATAAAAACACTTAATTTTATTTGGATATCTCAGTTACCTATTTCAAATAGTTGGGTTATAGATTATGGTGCTTCTCACCCCATGAATTCTCCTAAGGAATCTCTTATATCTTTTGGTATGATTTATACTTCCAACATTAAAGTTCAAAGTTATTCATTTATTTTTATTAATGGAAAAGGTGATATTACAACTTGATGGTGGTTTCATCAATGATGCATTTTATGTTCCTAACATCACTACCAATTTGCTTTTTATTTATCAAAATTGTCATTCTAGTTAGGGTAAGGCAGTGACCTTTACACCATGAGGGGATGAAATTCAAAACTTGTTGGAGCCTCATTCACTTTTTACACAAGGGTTTTTTTATCATAGTTCCTGAGTATATCACTTTGAGAGTTTTTATGACACTTATTATATGGGGACATGCTCAGTTTTTCATGTCAATTTTGAGAGTAAGCTCTGGCATGAGAGATTTAGACATCTTAGTTATAGATATTTAAAGGAGTTGTGAAATCAAGGTATGATTGATGGTTTTCTTAGAGTTTAGTATCTTTATAGATTTTTCCTTGCTTTTGCATTGTGGAAACAACACCAAGATACATTTCCTAAGGGTATGTCAAAGAGATCTTCTTCACCTCTTGAGCTTGTGGAGAGTGGCTTGATGATTTTTCCATTCCTTACTTTAATGGAGCTAAGTATGCACTTACATTTATTAATAATTTATTGATATGTACTTGAGTTTGTTTTCTTAAATACCAGAGTAAAGTATTTTCACACTTCAAATTATTCAAGTTTTTGGTCGATAATCAATATTCTAGTTGCATAAAAAAACTTCGCACTGATATTGGGGGGAGCATTAAAATAAAGAACTTTTTATTTTTTGGAAACTCATCACATTATTCACCAACATTATGTTACTAATACACTATAATATAATGGCTTAGCAAAAAGGAAGAACCAAACTTTGAAGGAGATGGATAACTACATGATGCATTCTTGGGATTTGCCTCTTATATATTGGGTAGAAGCAGTTAATTGTAAAAACTATATTAAGATTTACAAACCAAATAAATTGATTAAGAATTTGACTTCATAAGAGTCTTGGTCTATAACTAATCCTAATGTCTCATTTTTTTGAGTTTTTGGGAGCCATGTTTGGGTTTTTATACCAAATAATAAACAGAAAGCCTTAGATAAGAAGATTAGAGCCTTAATATTTATAGGGTATTGTGAGAATGTGATATCTTATCAAATTTCATATCTTGATACTCATGATGTTATTTTTTAAAAACATGTTCAATTTCATGAGCTTTTCTCATCTAAGTGTCCTCATCTTCTTCCATGAATTCTTCTTCTTCTTTTATTCCATCCATTGATGATTCTTCAATTCATCTTGAAGATCCCTTATTTGAGGATCCAATTTAGTAAGCCACTAAGGAGGTTTTGGGATTTGACTTAGATGAAAATATTATTCCCACTATGACTAAGTGGGCTCATACAATAGTTTTTGAGGTAGTACCTCTCATACAGGATTTTCCACCCACTATACATCATCATGCACATTTTATAGGTTCTATACTTTTGTGTCAGGCATTATTTATGGATCCATAGTCTTTTTAATAGGATCATGAGATACATGAATGGGATGATGTGATGATAGATGAGTATTATTCTTTAATTAAGAATCATACTCAGGATTTCATCTCTCTTCCTAAGGGAAGATAGTTGGTTAGATGTAAGTGGTTATACCAAACTAAATATGTAAGTGATGGGTCCATCAATAAGTATAAGGTGTTGATGTGGGTTTTATGCACACCCACAAAACTTTACAATGTATCCTATAATTTTTTAGGATCTCAATGGAGGTGAAATCCACTCTAGGGAATGAGTTATAAGGTATTGGTTTTTACAGTAACATGTGGAAGAATGGAGGTTAGTAAAGCAACTATTAACCCAAATGGTTTAGAGATGTGAATCTTGGATCTACTTGAGGGGTATGGGATATATTATGGATTTATATAAAGTGGGGATAACTCAAAGAAATTATAAATAGAGGGAATGTTAAGGTCGAAAAGATAATTTTTAGACAGAGAGCATGTATTTTTTCTAATTGGATTTAGAATAAGGATAAACCCCATAGACTAATGCTTGTAGCTTGCTACTTTATCACATAGAACTAAGAAACACATTAAAGAAGTCTAAGGGATAAAATGCAATTAACTAAAATATATTTGATAAATATTATTGTTACTAATATTTTTGTTGCATCTCCTAATAAAATATTATAGCTAATAAATCAAAAACACCTTCGACTAGTTATGGCTTAGTCGAGGAAGTTGCATCAAAATGGAAATTCTACACAAATATAAGGATTAGCCTAGAAAATTTGTTGCATGAAAGCAAGATTTATCAACCTAAAATTGTTAGTGCACATTCTTAATTGATGAAATCCTACTAATTAAATACAATCTACTTGAAATTATTATACCACATATCAAATAACTAAGATACCAACTAGATAAAAATACATAATCCATATAACAAAGAAATGAAAGAGACAGACATACAACACAGACTTGCAAAACAATCCAAAGGATTTATTATCTATATTAAATGTCAAAATTTCTCCTCCCTTTGAAATGTGGGAGATACATGCATATATATGCTTGGGATGGGGACACCTCATCCCTCAAGACATGATCAAAGTTTCACCGCTATTAGGACATCTCATAAAAAGTCATGTATGACATACATGGTCATGATGTAACCAACCATTCAGAAGAGACATAAATTATTAAAATCATCTAATGCAATTACAAAGGAAGTTATATACGAGGAGGAAATTATATTTTTTGAAACTTGTGCTCCAGTAGTCATTGTAGTTTTAATTGAAATAGCCGGTGGAGGTAATGTAGTCAGGAATTTCTACTTGTTTACCTAAATTTTCAAGTAGTTAGCATGGCTCACCTAAAAATCCATCTCAATTGATTTACAATCTAATAAAGGTAATTTGAAGAGCTAGGGGAATCTATACATTAAAGTTGTATGTGATTTTAATGTAATTACAAAATCCACATAAAGAGTCTCTATGTTAAGGACCTTGATTCTAAAAAAAATTATCAACTACAATAAGTCATCATGGGTCTGATATATTATGGCATTGACCTCTACTTTGAAACTAATTTTTATTGTCTAAAGAAGGTATTAAAATACATCCATAAGGATTAAATCCATGATTTGGTTAATCACACCATTGATCCTCATTTCCCCTAAAATTACAATGGCCTACTCTTTGTATTTAATGATTTATAGTACTATATTTCACATCTCTTGATGCCACCTAATCAAGATATATGTCCTAACATCTACGTAGTTCAAGGCCCAAGCTACATCTTGAGAATTTATTAGGTTCAATTGATCATAAGCCTTGATTCAGGTGACTTGGCTTAAGAAATGGATTTTAGCCTCCATTTTCTTCATCTTATCATCAAGGGGGTATACATATTCCCACTTGGGCTGTGAATCCTTATTTACATTCATTAGTAATTAAATGACATCATACAAATTTCAGGATGTTCATTGTACATTGTCCATGATGTCTCTTAAAGGATTTAAAGTGCTCCTCTCTTACAATGCCTCCATGTCTTGATCATAGCCTCTGAACATTTATTTTATTACTCCCCTTGTAGTGTCTCTAAAAGTGTAGGGGTTTTCTATGTAATTGCCTATATCAGAGGGGAGAATTTTTCTTATCTTAGTTAAAGAGAACACATCTCCTCTTTTCTCCAATTCCTAATTTTGTCCTTTATCCATTATGGTTTTATTTTTGACCTTCCACATAGTGTTAGTTTGTTTGTTCAAATGAGACTTGACTATTGGCTACTTAATAATAACTATGTCTTGTTTGCTTTCTTCTGCTCATTGAATTTTTTGAATCCACTCATGAACATTCAAGGCAACTAGTTGTTGTGAAGTTCATGCCTATTTTTTAGGATTGGAATATGGGTATTTCCCTAGGGAAAGCATGGGATAGGGAGAAGATGTTTCCAGTTTAGGAAAAAGTGGATTATCCCTCTTCTATCTAGTGACCTTATTGGAGGACACTATGTCAATTATCATCTTCCCTTTCTCTAACCCCTTTTGTGTCATAATGGTGGTAGACTTTGTATGGGATGCATGACCAATTGGTAGGCCCAATTGAGTGGATGGTTAGGGGGGACTAACTGGGGAATCCTAAATGGTGGTGTAGACCAAATCTTTAAAATTTACGTATTTATTGAGACTAAAGGACTAAGGGCTTAAGGAAGCAAATAATTAATAAGTAGGAGGAACACTGAGAAAATTTTGTAAATAATATATTACTGATGTGTATACAACCCTAATAGGGCCTTTTGAGGGATGGATAGGAGTGATTAATTTGTGCATAGTTATCATGTAGTTGAACTTATCCTCATTCACTCTATTATGTAAGATGTGTACCTCTCACCTAATATTGCACACTCCTTGCCTAAAGTTTTCTTAAAGTCATACTCACAAGTCTCATGCCATATCACATACTTATGCACACTGACCCCTACACACTCTATAGTATGCACTCATTACTACACACTTCCCAACTCATAATACTATGCATTAAATAATTCCTATGCTAATCTCATAAACTTTTGAACCCATCATGCTTGCAGTAAATTTCACCTAGTATTTTCAAGCCATAGCCCATAGGACCTGCATACTTCATAAATTTCCATACATGTTCACTAACTCCTACATACTCTACTCATATCCTTTTGCACCTCATAGTTCTATGTTATCGCTCACTATTCTTCACTCCTATCCTAATTCTTAGACTCCAAACAAATCCATATGTCAACATGTATCATCCATGTACTTCAAGAGTTCACCAATCACATCTAGCATTGAAGATGAACCAATGCAACCATCTTCTTGGCAACTAATAATAGTCGTAACTTCTCTTATATTCTAATTGTAGAAGTATGTGACATACACATCTAGCTAAAGGTCATTTATCCACACAATCATAACATATATATAATTCTTTGTGTATCTATCTATAAAACATGTATTGTATCACATTATACCAGTTTTCCCTATTATTTATTAATGAATAGAAACTACATATCCTATAAGTAATACTTCTGCCTCATATAATTTATTTAGTTGTGTCTTCCTAAATTAGCTTTGCCCATTTACTCTACACAACCAAAACTCAGTTATCCCCCACACACTTGATCATAGGCCCTACGATGTAGATAATTGGTATTAGAGCTAAAAATCTCTATTCCTTTCTATTCATGTAAACTCATGATCACAACTCGAGAAGGAAGGTTTGTCAATTAGTTTTGTTTCAAAATATTTGGAAGAATGTCATAGTAAAAGTAAGATGATTAACACCCAAAAATAACTTGAGGTAGCCCTCAAGTTATGAAATATCATCATAAATTCATTGGAGACATAACAGACTAAACATTTTATCCACTTCCATGAATTGATGTTATAGCTCAATCCAACACCTTCTACCACACCTTCACAGTTCACCCAATAATAGTTCTAGTCACAAACCCCCTTCAAAGGTCAATTCAATCTTTAAATCCATGTGTTCAAATAAAATATTGATGCCAAAGCATTATATTAATGGACTCAATAAATCAAGGCATAATTCTTAGTCAATTCCTTTACAAATGCTAAAAATATCACCTTTGCAGTACTAAACATATCCATATTAGTTGTTCATTGGTGGGAGATATTTAGTACATAGTGTGTACAAGGGTGCATTCCAAAATAATATTTTAATACCTTTATTTACATGGTAAAAGAGGAATACTACCCTATATGACACTTTTAATATGAATACATAAAGTTCTAATAACTAAGTTAGTGTAAAGATCAGTCTTTAGAAGACTAAACCAACATTTTCATGACTAATTTGTGCACCTACACGAGAAATTTGAATGAAAAACATAAGGTTATAAATTACATTAGTAGGTTCTTACCTTATATTCATGTGAATTTGGAGTTATTGACTTCTAAACTTTGGGTTAAGCATATCATAACACTAAAGATTAAATCCAAGACAAATATGAAGTAGAATGTCACCTCTTCATCTAACATAGCATGTAAGGCCCAAAATTTGAACAAATACAAAGCATATCCTTATACATAGAAGAAACAACAAAGTTATCATAAAGGAAAGTAACACCAAAAGACTAATCAACCCTCAAACGATCCAATGCCTTTTGATTCAAATAAAGGCAAGAAGAAAAAATATAGTGATAAGTGATGTTGTCACCATTGCTCATCCACTCATGATAATTATGAATTCTATGCATACTAATACTTACACAATCTGGATCAAGACCCACACTAATGGACAACACTAATCTATATGCCTCTTATCTAATCACCAACACCACTATGATTAACATCTTTAAATATCATGATATTTCTTCCACACCAAGTTTTGGGTGAAAATTTAGCCTCTCCATGTCATTATCAACATTGGTAGATATATTAACATCATCACATAATCCACATCTCAATGCATTGGTTTTACCAATGCGTCACATCCAAATTCATAATCCTTACAATGTCTATAATAGGGGAAACATATATAGGTTTGACAACAATGCACTTTTTAGTACAAAGTCAATCTTATGGAGGACAACATCAATTATGACATCACACTTGTAGAGTTGTGTGACATCAAAATGGGGAGACTGTAATTGTATGAGTGTGAAGCTACATATCAATCCAAGCCATATCATTAGACTATTCATGTGCAAGATCAGTTTTATAACCTTTTTGAGTAAGTGCCCAAGACCAAAGTCACCTTGGTCTCTGCTAATAAATGTTGCAAGATTGTCTTGTACATATAGAAGTTCATGTTACTCATGATCCACTTTGTTACATGTATGTAGTCAAAACTAAAGCACACTCTAGATGCATGTAGCACTCACACATCATCACAAAAACAACAATTTAATAAGTTACTAGAGTAGAGTAAAAAATTCTTTATAGAACCTAAAATCCTTCAAACACACTCTGTAGTTAATCATTGTATTAATTTGATTCCTAAATACCCTCTTTTGAATAGTCCCCTTTATCACAAATTAGTTTGGGATAATGATATTTAAGAGGTTATTGATCATGGAAAGATCAAACCTAGCTCTTCACCTTGCAGGATTATAATAGTCCTCACACCCAAGAAGGATGGGTCTTAGTGACTTTTAATAGACTATCATGCACTCAATAAAATCATGGTGCAAAATTAGTATCCATTGTTATGCATTGGCAACCTTCTATACTAGCTTTTAGGTGCACAATATTTCACCAAGTTTAACTTAAATTTAGGTTACCATCAGGTTTTATTCCATCTTAAATATGTTTGGAAGACAAATTTCAAGGCTTAGGAAAGATTGTATGAATGGTTGGTCATGCCTTTTGGGCTCACCAATGTGCTAGCCAATTTCATGCCCTTTATGGATAATCTACTCAGGCCATTCCTAAACTCCTTCATCATCATCTACTTGGATGATATTTTCGTATTCACCAAGTCTTGGGAGGAGTATATGGATCACATCCCCTATGTATTATACACTTTGTACCAATATAAGTTACAAGCTAGCATAGTTAAGTGTACATTTGGCATGAAACATATCAAATACTTAGGCTACTAAATTAATTACATTAACATCAAAGTAGATCTAGAGAGGATCAAAGTAACCCAATATTAGCCTACTCTACACAATCTCATAAAATCAAAGAGTTTTTTTGGACTTGCTAACTTCTACTGTAGGTTCATCTTTGGTTTCTCGCACATCTCTTGGGCTCTCAGCCATCTCACATGTGCTAAAGTAAAGTTTTAATGGATGCATACATCACAATGCACTTTTGAGGCACTCAATAAATTTATTTATGCATTACCTATTTTTTCAATTCCTAACATTGGAAAAACCTTCAAAATTCACATTGATGCATCTGACTATGCACGTAGTGTGGTGCTCATATAACATAGATATATAGTCACATACCATTATGAGACAATTAATGACATGGTGTAAAGGTAATTCACCTATGAGAAGGAACTATATGTTATTTTTCAATTAATTAAGCAATGGTAACACTACCTTCTCAAGAAGGAGATAATTATTCATTTGGACCATAAATCACTTTAGTTCTTATAGTCATAGAAAAAGATGTAAAATGTGCACCAAATGAAATGGATGACTTACCTGCATTAGTTACATCTTGTGATCAATCATAATAAATGGAAGGACAATAAGGCCACTTATTACCTTATCTATCTATCATTTTCATGCACTCATCACAATGTTAGACACATGTGGCCATAACTTCATAGACTAGGTGTCTATCTGCTTATCAAATTAGGAATTTGTATAAACTTACATAAATATCAAATAAGGTAAAAAAGTTCCAAAGTTATACTTGTCTAACCAGCTTATCCACAAGCTTGAACATCTTTGTGTTCCCTCTGGTGCACCTTGACAATGACTCATTTGAGAGGGTCACTATGCTAAGACCTCAAGACACTTTGGCATGAAAAAGACTTTAGATACATTTAATTCATTCTTATACTAGATGTATATGTGAACACACATGGAGTACCACATCAAGTCTTGCATTCCTTGTTGCATTTCCAATCTTGTGAATAGGAAGCTAGGACTTTACACAACTCTACCAGTTCCATTCAAACCATGGGAATCTATCATCATGGATTTCATCATTGGATTTCCTATGATGAGATGCTAAAATGATGTTATGTTCATTGTAGTTTATCAATTTATAAATTGACCATCATGGTCACATGAAAAAATACTTTGACATAGATATCACTACATAATCACTCTTCAACCATGTTTGGGTTCATTTTAGGTTACCAACATCCATCATCTACGATCATGATCTACACTTTTTGAGTGATTTTTGGAAAGCATTATGGGAATTGATGGGTAAATAGAAGCATTGGTCAATGGATTTTGATCCTAAAATATATGGGAAAACTAAAGTGGTAAATTTCACACTTATTCATATTCTATAAATGTAACATGCATATGCTCGTACTTAGGATGATAATCTCTTGTATATACAACATGCCTATAATAGGGCTCTTTATAGCTCTACTAGCCATAGATCATTCGAGACATGTTTTTGGTTTCAACTTTTGGTACCTCTAGACATCTCCTACCATGCATCATCAAGAAATTAATCATGCACATAGGAATGGGAAGCAGACAAAGTCAAGAAGTTTTTATGCCACATCTAGTTTGTTCACCACCAAGTTTAGTAGATTCTCTCTTGCACTCAAGCTAAGTACAAGGAGCACCATGACACACATTACACATGTCATGAATTTTGAGTAGGAAATAAATTTTGGTTACAATGTTATAATGAGTGCTTCAAATATACACACCAAAAGATCAAGCCTTTATGTTATGGTCTATACATTATTTTTCACACAGATGGTAAGAAGGCTTTCATTCTTGATCTACCTCAGTAGTTGGGCATGCACCCAGTCTTCAATGTGTAAATTCTCAAGCCTTACACTCCATCACTTATTGAACCAATAGTAACACAACATCATTCTGATTTGGATCCTAAAAAATTGCATCCCATAGAAAGGGACCAGATCATGGAAGTGACAAACATACACACATACAATTAAACATATTAACTTTTATAAGTGGTCAAGATTGAGTAATATGTTGATCTAGACAAGTGGTTCACTTCATCACAAATTTAGGTGTATTTTACATAATTTTTCACTAATGCAATGTAGATCATTGCTCTTCAATAAAGGGTGAATTATCTATGCATAGTTACTGCATAGCTAAGTTTACTACTAGTTCTCTCTACTATGTAAGGTGTGTACCTCTCACCCAATATTTCACACTCCTCTTCTAAAGTTTTCTTAAATTCATATGAACAAGTCATGTGCCATATTATATAATTCCATACACTTGACATTATGCACTCATTATTATTCACTTCCAAACTCATACTCCTATGTGTTTGACAAGTCCTATACTAATCTCACCAAATTATATTCCCTTAGCACTTGTAGTATAGTGTACCTAGTAGTTTCAAACTATAGCTCATAGGGCTCACACACCACACAAGTTTTTACACTAACTCATTGACTCTTATGTACTTTATATCTTGTATCCCCATGCATCTCGTAGTCCTACATCATCACTCATAGGTTTTTGCACCTATCTGATCTCTTGAACTCTACAACACATCCATATGTCAACTCACCTCAGCCACATACTTAAAGGGGTTCAACAACCATCATATAATATGGAATATGAACCATCATAATGATCTTCTTGGTAACTAATAATGGTTATAAATCCTCTTGTATTATAATTGTATAAGTATGTACTATACACATCTGACCAAAGGTTTGTACTCCACACAATTGTAACATAGATATCATGCTCTACATATTTAATTTGTAAAAAATGTATTGTAACACTCCATAAAGCATGCAATATAGCACATTATTATGCTAGGAGGTGGTAAGGGTAGAGATAAATTCACTTATTGCCTTTATGTTGAAGATATAGGTTTTGACTCTACTTCATATCTATTGTCTCCATATAGGTCATGAAGTAATTTAGTTGAGACTCAACTAGTATTTAAAATATTAACATCACCTAATTAAGCATCTTCATTCAACCATTCATCTTTAGGGTTAATTTATATGGTATCACTAATGATGTCTCTATTTTATCTTCCCATTCCTCTTTAGTGGGCCACTCCTTTTCACTCATTTATCCTCAGGTTACACATCAGCTCACATGCAGACTACTGACCTTGGTCATCCTACTTTGAGACATTTGCCACCTACTTGGACCTCTCATAGATCACATTCCTATCCCCCACACATCCCTAATCCATAAAGGCCTTTTTTCACACAAGATAAGCTTTTTAGAGACCTCTCAAATCCTCCCAAGAACCTATTGACTAGTCCTAGACCCTATTTGACCCAGGCTACATTTTGTGTGAAGGAAACCCATGACCTAGGCCACACATTTCCTTCAAGAAAGCCATGGACTAGGCTACAGTCTAGGTAGAACATGTCTAAAAGGACTAAAATGAAGTTAAATGACAAAAAATGGTTACTTTTAGGTCATTTGGTAGATTGGGGTTGGGATATATGCCTCTTTCTCATTCATTTAAGACTCTCTCTCTCTTTTAATTCCATCTACCTATTGATTATTGTTCCCTCTCTTGACTCTAATGCCTTCTTTAATCTCTCTTGGTTCATTCTTGGCACTCTTGAGCTTGATTAGGGATAAAGAATCCCATATACTACTACACACTTATTTGGAGACTCCATTGCTACTCTCAATTATTCATGCTTCCTTGTGGCTTGATCTTAAGCTTCTAAATTTGGCATTACACCTGATTTGTGCACTTGGGTGTAGCTCTTACACAATTTTAGGTTCTAAATTCACCTCCTCCTTTGCTCTTGGATTTTGGTTTGGACTTCAGCATACACATAGCTTGGTCTTCCTTCTACATTGCTTCCTAACTTGGATTCTTAATTGGTAGAACATCTACACTTCATCTTTGAGCTTTATCTAAGGGCACTTTGCTATGCAAAGTGAAAATCCATTATTTTGTGTAGTATATATGCTAGGGTTTGAACTATTTTAGTGAAATAGTTATTTTTATGTATTGTTTAGAGTACTTTCCAAATTTTATTACATTCATATATAATTAATGAATAATTTCATCACTTCAAATATTCTTTTATTGCATACCATTGCTCTTTAGAACCCTTCCTCATTACTTTATTAAATATTCTCTCTCTCTTGCTAAACTAAAACATTGAATTGTTAAAAATAATAGTATTTAATTGAAAGGATAGCTCAAATCTAGAATAATTATGCTCTTGAACCCTTGATTGGAAATGTCTCTATTGATTAAAACATATTTAATTTGGCCTCAAAGTCACTTACCTTATATATTTGCATTTTGATTGTTATTTATTTTCATTTGGTATCATCGTTCTTACTCTATTTATGCAATCCATAGTCTAGTCTTAGCTATTTGCCTTATTATGGTTGGCCTTGTTAGAGTAATTTTCATAATTTGTGTGCCTATTCATGCTAGCCCCAACCTAGTTTGTAAGTTTTTTTATAGCTAGGTGCAAACTGGTAAACTAGATAGCCACTATAGACCTCTTGTAGCCCATAGAACCCCTGAGCCTTCCAATCTCTTAGTGGTTTGATTTAGACCCTGTCAAACACTAGTGGTTCCATTCAAATTTGTGGAGCTACATTATCATGCCCAGTGGGAGCTAACATATTGTTTCACATTATTTATATCTCATTTAGAGGTATCTTAGCTAACTCCCCTCTATTATTTATTAGGATTTGATTTCAATCATGATAAGGCTCTCACCTTAGTTGTTTTCTTCTACTTAGTTTTTGTGTCTTATCCTAGTTAATTCTCCATTGGTTTGAATTTTTTATTATCTTCTATGTTGTTCATGCTTCATTGCATCCATGGTTGATCTCCCACCTTTGGGATGTTAATCCCAATAGATTCAGGGTCTCATCCCTAAGCTCACTAATGAGCAAGTCATGTTTGCAATGGAACACCATAAACACCATAGGACCTAGGAGCTTCACTCAACTCAGTATGGTAGTATACACCCTCTAAAAATAAAAAGGAAATAATATTGGTAGGATTATAACCAATGAACTTGGTCTCCTTTTCACTAGTCTGAGTTTCATTAATCTAAAGATGTTTTATCTTAGCCTTATGTCACACCTCATTCACCTATTTGAGGTGATGAGGATATCCTTGCATAGCTAAGACTTGAGGAGTTATGTAAAATCATTAATAATTGACATAGAGTTCTTCATGTGAATTAAGTGCTTATTTCTCCCCTAGGAGTTAGTGGTGTACTTCCTCTTGGAATAGATCTTGCACACGCTTAGTGTTGACTACCTCAACCAATTTTAGTTTGAGTTCCCTACCTATTTCCTAATTGGAGACTCTAAATTAAGAATACCCTCAGATCCATGTTGTGGGTCATAGGTATTCTAAATTTTAGAGGTATCCCTAGCCTATGGATTCCTCTCATCTTCCTAGTCCTTCTTTAGAGTTTTTGATGAGCATGTTGATTTAGATCACCACTTATGGAATAGAGATATGTGGGATGCATATCAAGAGCATCAATGACCATTGGTTAACCCTCATGTGATGGCATGTGACCATCACCATGGAGATCTTAGTCATCATGATTATTTTTAGGAGTATACCACATCATCCCATCATCCATATGGGGATCATCACACTTACCATGGGCATTCTCCACCCTGTGGTAGATAATATTTTTTTCATGAGCATCCTCCTTATTGGGAACCTCCCCAACGTCATATTCTCTGTGATCATAGTCATCGTGATGCATATGGACATAGGTAGCATCATCACCATCACAATCCTCCTCTCAAAGTTCATCACCAGCTTGTTATCAACCATGCTTATGAGGATCTCTATCAGAATCCTCTAGCCCCTTGGGTGTGTGTTATTCCCCTTCCTAATCCTATCCCTAAACTACCTAAGTTCAATGGGACATGGGAATCCAATCCCATATATCATATCATGGCATTCATGATGGCATGTATGGATTAGGAATATGATGAAGGCATGATGTTGAACCTCTTCACTCATTTTTTGTGAACCAAATATCTTATCTAGTTTTAAAATTTGCCTCCAAATTCTCTCTTTAGTTTTTATCTCCTTTTAGATGAATTCTTCTAATATTTTGATATTTTTAGACCTTTTAACCTTGACATCCAATCACTCACTTCCATGGTGCAGGCCAAAGGTGAGTTAAACATTGATTTTATGCATAGATCATGCTTAGCTATTCATACATATAGGTCTTGGTTTTCAGATGACCAACATTATGATGTGTTCATGCAAGAATTAAGGCAATAGGTTCACCTTGAGTTCTTCAATCATGAACCTACCTCTTATGATGAAGTTGTTAATAAGTGTCTAAAGATTAAAATGTTTGAGGTATAATCAGGCATGTGGCCCATCCCTTCCCAAAAGTCAACCTCTTCTCATGATCATAATCATAATGTGATTAGAGATGGTGTCACTAATTCTCCTCTTGAGAAGAAGGATAATAATGACATCTGCAAGGTCAATTCTTTGAGCAAGAATCTAGTTGAAAAGAAGGCTTTTGAATCAAGCAAAACATAATAATAGATGGTGTTTCCTCATGACCCCACCAAGTTTTGTAACTTTCATTAGATGAGGGGGCATGATGATAATAATTATACTACCCAAAATTCTAGTGCACAAGCCTCACCTTTGTCTCAGAGTTCTCTTGCATAACTCAACCACAATTTAAATATTTTGAAGGAGCCTCTACTTGACACAATAAGGAAAAGAAGAAGAAGAAGAAATCAAAGGCTAAGGTCCCATGTTCCCCTTCTTGATCTTCTACCTCTTCTAACTGATCTTCCTAAGTTGAACTGAGAGGGAAATCCAAGCATAAGAGTAACAAGGTTATTGTTATTATAAACATATCCTCTATTGGGTATGAGAGTTTTGTCAACATGCACTTTGATCAGGCCACTGACCCTATTGGAGAGACTAATGGTGTTGGGGCCCTGATCTAGCCCATGGGGGTAAGAAATATTAAGGTCAAATTTGAATTTAAGTTTAATATTTCTCCTCAGGCTCGACAATGTCCTTACTCTATCATAGAGGAGTTTTAGGGCCTCTCGATTGGGATCTCCATTTGGGACCTTCTTCACTTTTACCCCGAGTAAATGGGTCTCATATTTTATGATTTTGTTTCCCTCAGGAGGTTCCACTACATGATGATGTCAAATTTTTGTTTAAATTTGATATGCATGAGTACCATTGCTCTCCCATCTTATCTTTCAACCCAACCTCTTTATCAGATGCATCAGTTCTTGTAAATAGGGCTTATTTCCCTCTCTACATTGATACTTCTATTGATGATTTCCATGTCAAGTGTTACATTATTAATGAAGGAGAGTTAATGAATATTATGCCTTTGGCTGTGTTCAATGAGCTCGGGATTAGTTAGAATAATCTCTCTAATTCTTGACATAACTATGCCAGTTTCAATAATGGCATGGTTACACCAATGGGGAACATGAAGCTCTGGGTTAAGTTTGGACCTAAGATAGTCAGAATCAAGTTCTATGTATTAGACCTTAATCTTTCATAAAACATGAGTCTTGGCCATCCTAGACCACCATCATGCAGGCCATCACATCGGCCATGTTTTACATAGTGTAGTTAATGCACAAAGTTGAGGTTCACACCTTGGAGGCTGACCCAGAGTACTAGTTATCATTCATTCCCTCAGAGTCTAACATGCATTTGTTGAATCCTCTCTTGCTCCATAACACCAAGCTATCCCATCTCTTTTTAAATATCTCTTCCAAGATGTATCTCTAGATGTTGAGATCCCTCTTGTGTTGCATTTTACCCATCAGAGTGTAGGCTCTCTCCATACGTCTCCTGTTGAGACCACTAGGATGGCTGAGTCTGATCTTGAGTGTTGTTTCATTTATTGTATGGCACATAACCTATTAAAGGAGAGAATGGCTTATACTATGTGATATTTTTATAATTATCATTATCCCCTTGATCACTTTGGTTTAGAGATTTATCTCACAGATGGACCAACCCCAAGCCTTCTTATAGTGAATGTCCTAGTGATTGAACTTGAAGTGTTATATGAGTCACTACCTCCCAAACCTAAGTGTTTTAAGGAAGGTAATGTTATGGATGTTGAAGTATCCATAGAAATAAACCTTTGCACTTTAACAAGGACTAAGATCATCAAGATCAGTGTTAGCCTTACTCCTGAGGAATGGGTTGTTTTGGTCACCTTCTTACACAAATTTCAAGACATATTCACTTGTAAATATACTGATATAAATGCCATGGATCCTAATGTAATCATCCATAACCTCATTATGGATAATGAGGCCCAACTCATTTGCCAAAAGCAATAGCCCATGGCTCTTAAAATCTCCCAGTTGGTCAAATCATAAATAGAGAAACTCATCTGAGTTGGCTTTATCCAATCTATTGACTATCCCTGATGGATTTCCAACATTGTCCCCATTATGAAAAAGAATGGGGCTATTCAATTTTACATCAAATTTTGGGATCTCAATATGGCCTACCCAAAGGATAACTTTCCTAATCCTTTGATAGACTAAATTGTTGATTCTACCACTAGTTTTGAGATCATGTCCCTCATGGATAGTTTCTCTAGGTATAACCAAGTCTATATTGTACCTAAAAACCAACACAAGACATCATTCACTACCCCATGGAGTACCTTCTTCTACATCATCATGCCTTTTGGTGTAAAGAATGTTATGTCCATATATTAGTGTGCCATGACCCATGTTTTCCATGACTTATCCACAAGATAGTTTAGAGTTATGTCGATGATCTCCTTGAAAATTACTAAAATTAGGATGAGCATGTGTAAGACCTCAAAATCATATTTTATCATCCTTAAGAATATCACATTAGTCTCAACCTCACGAAGTGCATTTTTGGTATTTCAACTAGAAAGCTTCTCAGCTTCCTTATCTCATAGAGTTGAATTAAAATGGATCCCAACAAAATCAAGGTAATCCTTAAGATGCCTCCCTCATATAACCTCATCCAATTATATTCTTTCTTATAAAGACTCAAATTTCTCAGATGTTTCCTTGAGGAGTATGCTCATAAATCTATATCCCTCACACATCTCTTGTGTGAGGACAGTCTATTATTATGGTATATTGAAGTCCAAATGGATTTTGAATAATTAAAGCATATACTTAGTAATCCTCTTATCCTAATGGAACCCATTGAGGGGCATGAGTTCATCTTATACACTTCTATCACTGATCTTTCCATCAGGCTCATGTTGTGCCAAAAGGACAACATCGATAAGGAGAGATATTTACTACATCTCTCACATGTTGGTTGGTCCTAAACTCAAATAATCTCTTGTTGAGCATTAATGCCTCTCTCTCATCTTTATTATGAAGAAGTTATAGTATTACATGTTGATCCAAACTACCAATGTGATTATCTAGTTTGATACAATTCACTACTTGCTTAGAAAACACATCTTGTTGGCATGACTACAAGGTGGATCATGTTGCTTCAAGAGTTTAACCTATAGATCATTAGCCAAAATTTAATCAAGATCTTGGTTATGGTTTACCAACTCACTGAGTACCCACTACCCAAACCATATGTGGAACTAGTTGACGATACCTTTCCCGATGAGATGGTCTACTTAGTTGACTGTGTTGAGGACTTTGAGTGTGATTGGTATTGGGACATTGTTCATTACCTTGTAGAAAATTTTTATCCTGGCATCACATCTTCATAATAATTTTATTAGATCTATAATATTTCCATCTACTATGTCATCATCAATGGAATCTTGTTCAAGAGGGGTCTTAATGGTGTGTTGATGCAATACCTCACCCCTGAGGATATCCCTCTTGCACTTGAGGAATCTCATGGGAACATTTATGGTGTCCACCTAGGAGGGTAAGCCACCACTCAACATATTATAAAGATGGGATATTATGGCATACTCTTACTAAGGATGCAGTCTAATATGCTAAGAAGTGTAAGATGTGTCAAGTCATAAGGGATTATATCAATGCCCTGATTAACCTATTACACTATGTTTCAATCAATTGGCCATTATCATTTTGGGATCTCAACTTCATCAGCAAGTTCAAAATTTCCTCTTTATATATCCATCAATAGTTCATCACTATCATTGACTAATTTACAAAGTGAGTTGAGGCCATGCCCTTCAGTGGCATGTGTGGGAAGACCATTTACAAGTTCATCTTGAACTAACTTATTTATAGGTTCAAGGTTCCTACTATGATTATGGATGACAATGGTTTGGGATTCCAAATCCCTAAGATGCATGAGCTCATTGAAATTTTTAGGTTCAAGCTTAGTTTCTACTCTACCCATTACCCTAGGTAAATGGGCTAGTAGAGTATTCAAATAAAAATTTGAAGAAGAATCTTATTTATACCATTGCGTAGTCTAAGAGAAAATGGCATCTCTTACTCTATCCTTCCATTTGGGCCTATTGTAATAGCTTCCAAACAACCATAGGGGTAACTCCATACTCTCTCATGATATGGGTCTGAGGTTGTTATTGCCTTAGAGGTCTTAATCCCTTCACTATGAGTTAAGATGTTTGGTTCTCTTTTTGATGAGGAAGAACACACCACTTTCCTCATTAAGCTTGAGAAATTAGATGAGTGATGCTTGGTTGCTCTTGAGTATAACCATGCTTATTATCACTATCAACACCTCAAATTCAAGAAGTTAGTGTACCCTTTTTAGTTCAAGGTGGGTGATACAGTCCTTATTTTTGATAAGGAGTATTGTAAAAAGGACAAACTCACACATAAGTGGTTTAGCCTTTTTGTCATTAGCACCTCTCTAGAAAAGAGGACTTTTCATCTCTCAACAATAAAAGACAAACCCCTATGGCACTTGATCAATAGGTTCTACCTCAAGCCATTTCATGTCTAGGGCCCATGTGGCCCTCCAAGAAAGTCTCCTATGCTGGTAAGGCAAACCTTTCCACTCATCTATCACCACTAATCTTTGTGCCACTGGTATATGTGTGTGTACATGGATTATTTATTAACAATTCCTACTATCTAATCACATGTATTTAGTAGTCGATGTCAAATGAAGTATGCACATCACATACAAAATCATATGCATAAATGTGATAATAATGAGAAATTTATTGTATATATATATGTAAAAATACATGTTTTTCTCTAGGTACATCATATGAGCTCATAGTCCTTGAAAACTACCATGTGCATGGCTACATATGCATGCCCAATCAACTTATGACTGGGCAAAATCTATGATAGTCATGCTCTAGGTGGAAATCTTGATCTCTACTTCTCAACTAGTTGAGCTACAATCTCTTTCAGTGTAGCCAACCATTTTGCCCTTGCTCCATGTGCTTTAACTCTTCTGATCTACTCTTGACCTAGCTCAGCATGTAGTTGATCGATCTCAACCTTTGATCTTGCTAGTCTAACCTCAGTCTCCACTACATCCACCATTTGTTCTATTTTTGATGCCTTATTTCATGTTTACTTGGCCTATAGATATGTGATCTTATAATATTCCCTCATCAGCTTGAGTGAGGCTCATGTACTTGTTAATGCTTGGATATTTATCCTTGAGGAGATGCTCGACTCTCCTCATCTAAGAGGTAAAATGGAATCATCTCTCTTTCTATGGGTGAAATTTTTTTTGAGATGAATCTCTATATTAGGGGCTAGCTCCCCTTGATGTACCTTTGAATGCTCTTCTAAACTACACACTGTGTATGAAAAGGGAGAAAGAAAACAATTAAGAAAACAAGTGGTGAAGCAACAATATTTGATATCCTCTTACTTGACTGAAATCACTACTTAAAGACTAACAAAGTTTATTCACACAAAACTCACAACTTTTGTGCAGTCACATCAGTGTTTCACTTGTTAGATTCAAGAAGGTATTTGACATTCAGGAGAGCAATAGACAATTCTAGGAAAGAATATAGTCTTAAATAACTTCTTAAATGTCTATACACTTATGAAAGAATACTATCAAGGACTTGTGACAATACTCTTTCTACACATTTGTTAGGAAATCAAAAATAATAGTTTCAGAAAGATAACTTTCACTAAACAAGAACATAATTTAGACCAATACACAACAATGCAGTATGTGAGTGGAAAATAACTTGTATTATTTCTTTAAGAGTTATACAAGTACAAATCTAGCCATAGTTTCACTATCACCAGTGGAGGCTTTCCAAAAGAGTAGAAAGAATACATATATATAGTTTTTGAAAGGGAGGTTAAGAGAATGAAATGCAAAGATCAATCATACATGTGTCAATTGAGAATAGAAATATTTACTATCCATTTTGTAAGATGTTCTCTTTATGTTTACACCATCAAAATAAAGATATTCCAAACTATGTTTTACCATAAATTGATTCAGCTATTGGAAACTTATTTTTACATTAGTTATTCTTTGTTGGCTCATCGAGATGTGAAACGGTGTAATAATCTGAACTGTTAACCCTCTATTTTTTATTGTTGTGCACCAAATGTTAGAATTCTACCATGTGTTACTTCCATATTTTTCTTTAGGTTCCCACTCTCTTGTTTTTAACTCCAATGGCTATTCCTTGTAGCTTTAAATTGATGTTTTATGGGCCATCACTCCTTGAGTATTTTCTTTAGAATTCTTTATCTCGACACTTGTCTTCAAACTTTTTGTTTTCGGCATTCTTTTAGATAAGTTTTTTTAAATAATTCCTTCAGGCTCTTCTTCCTTTCCTCTCAATTTTTCCTTAGATAAAAATTTTGAAGAAATTCTTTATTTTAGACTTGAGCCTTTTCCTCCATGCATTTATTTATTTGGCTTTGTGAAAATGACCTTTGAATTTTCAAAAAGAACCCTTCAAATTTTTTTAATGGTTTACCTCTTCTTTGAAACAATCTTTTAGACTTTGTGCAAATGTCTCTTTAGAAAGGAACATACCCTTCAGAAGAAATGTAAATGACCCCTTCAACTTGAAAGTGGCCTTCAAAAAATGCAAGTTTCCTTTGAGATTTTTGAAATGGTCCTTTTCCAAACAAAACATGCCCTTAAAAAAAATGAAAGGGTCCTTTATCTTGAAAAAGTCCTTCGAGAAAGTTAAAATTCATTTCAAAAAAGTTACAAGCACCCTTTGGAAAAGTTCTTTCAGACAAAATGTCTGAAATAATTCTTTCCTTCAGGATTTTGAAAAGATCCCTTTAGAAAGGTGTCATTCAGAATAAATGCAAGTGCTTACTTTCCAAAGAAAATTACCTTCAATAAAGTTGAAGTGTACCCCTTTGAAAGGAAAAACTACCCTTTTGAAGACTTGTTTGGGCCATTTTTTGTGAGAAAGTGTCCTTTGGGAAAGTTGTAACTTACCCTTTAGAAGAGTTCCACCAAATGAAAATTCTGAGAAATAACACTTAGAAAAGGACCAAATCATATTTTTTGAAAGAGTTCATTGCAAATGGCTTAGCCAAAAGACTAAAAAACAAAGCTATCAAAAGGAAAACACTCAGGTTTTTTACATGTAAAAGACTTTAGCTTTGTATACAATAACTTCTTCTAGGTGAAACATGCATACTAATCTTGGATAAAGGTATAAACTCATATGTTTTTTTTCAAAAAAGTGGTGCCCAATATTTACCTGAAGGGCCAAAATTTGGTTAACAAATTGGTGACTTGTAGGGGTAGTATGCCTTCTATACTAACTAGACCAGTAGCCTTATCCAACTTCGAGCCAATAGAGTCAATAAATTCTTGAAGATGAATAACAAGGATTTTGAAAAAACAAAACACAAGGAAACACACCATAAAACAACAAGAAGACCAAGCAAAGACAACACAAAACCAGATAAGGACAAAATCACACATGTGCATAAGCACTTAGGGAACACAAGGAAAACATGAAACTAAATACAAGAGAAACAAGAGAACCATCAGTAACAATGCTTTAAAAATATCCCATTGACTAGGATATACAACTCCTCTCCATCTAACTTTGAGAGTTGTAAAGCATTGTGTTGTTTGCACTGTGTGATCACATATGGGCCACTCCAAAAAACATCAAACCTTATGTGTCTTATAGGTTTGGCCCTATATTCATCCCATTTTAGGACAATGTTTCATTCCTTAAAGCTTCTTGGCATGGACTTCTTGTCAAAATACTTCTTTGTTTTTTGTTGGTGTGTAGTCATGGTGTGCATAGCATGATCTCTTCTCTCCTCAGGCTCCATCAACTCACATAATTTGACCTCCATGCTATCATTATCCATCAATTATAGCTAATAGGTAATATCTAAGGTTGGTAACTCGAGTCAGATAGGAATTTTAACTTCCATTCCATACACAAGTTTATATGGTGAGATCCCAATAGTTCTCTTTGGCGTGATTCTATTAGTCTAAAGGGCTATCTTCAACTTGGTGTGCTAAGTCCTTTAATTTTCCTCCATTTTCTTTTGATGATCCTAATCAATTTCTTGTTTGTGAACTAAGTTATTCCATTTCCCTAAGGATATTAGTTGAAGGAGGTGCTAAAATAGATGCCATGCTTCAAAGCCCATTCACTTGTCTTTGTTCTTAAAAAGGCTAGTGCATTATCTAAAATGATTGTTGAAGGAGCTCCAAATGTAGTTATTGTACCTTCATAGAAGTCTAGGACTGAGTTTTCATTTACCTCATTAATAGCTACAACTTATACCCATATTTTAAAATAATTAGTGTCTATCAACACCCACTTGTGACCAACACTAGAAGGAGGATTGATCAGACTTATGAAATCTAAACCCCATTGCATAAAGGGTTGTTCAACCTGAATTGGATGAAGAGGCAAGGTAGCTAGTTTTTGTTTTTAATCAAAAAGAGCACACTTTCATCATTTCCTTACCCCAAGTATGGGTGTCTTTAAAAAAGTTAGGCCAAAATTATCTATCTCTCATGACCTTAGCTATTGTAGTTCTTGGAGCAAAATGACCACCAGCTAGCCCATCATAGAACTCATGCAATATTTTGTCAATTTAATCTATAATAAATGCACCTCAAAATCACACCTAAAAATTACTTTCTAAAAATAACTCCATCAACAAGTACATAAGGAATGGGTTGTAACCTAAAGTACCTTTTTTTTACCCTATCAAGACCTTGTGGACACTCACTACTTTGAATGAAATTAATCATGTCTTATGTCCAGATCCTTATGGATGAAGGTATAGATGTTGTAGGATCATCATGTAGTGTCAAAAAAACCTCCCTTTTCTCTTTCAAATCTGAAACAAGGTGCTCACATAGTCCTTTTCCTTTCACTAACTTGGTTGTTTTAATCTCCACATCATACTCTATCACTTTGGTGATCCAACCAACTATTTTTTCATTCAAATCTATGCTCAATAGAAAATTTTCACACTAGGATGAGGCAAAAAAAATTTAATGTTGTTATTAGATAACATATGTCTAAACTTCTTTAAGCTCCTTATAACTAAAAGCACTTGTTTCTCCACATATGTATATCTTGTCTCATAACCTTCTAGACCTTGACTAAAAAAGGCAATAAGTTGTTCCATATTTTTCTCATTGGCTTAAGTACGCATGGTAGAGATTACCTCTTCATTCTTAAAATTATACAGTTTGAATTCCTTGGAGAAATTAGGACTTGCAAGGGTAGGAGCTTGGGCACTTGCTTGCTTGATTTCTTCAAAACTTTCCTTCCTATCCAAGTGAATATCTCATCCTTCCTTAGCATGGAGGTTAAGGGCTTGACCATGTTATCAAAGTTAGGAATGAACCTCCTAATTAAATTTATATTACCAAATAATATTTATAGACCCTTCTTATGTTTAGGTAAAGACAATGCCAAGATGGCACTTACCCTTTCATGATCAATGGACAGACCTTTCTTGAAAATGATGTGGCCTAAGAGTTTGCCTTCATGAAAAAAAACACACTTATTTGGGTTTAGAGAGATCCCAAACTTTGTACACCTTTCAAAAATCTACCTCAAGTGCTTCAAATAATCATTTGTATCCTTGGAGAAAACTGTCACATCATCAAGATAAACCAATACAATGTCATTGATTAGTATTTAGAAATCCATATCCATTACATGTTGAAAGGTAGCTCCAGTGTTTGATAATCCGAATGAAATATTCTTGTAGGCATATGTGCCCCATTTGGTGGTGAAGTCCATTTTATATTGGTCACTTTCTTTCACCAAAATTTTATTGTATCCAG
Organism: Torreya grandis; assembly: GCA_037957365.1. Classification (NCBI taxonomy): domain Eukaryota; kingdom Viridiplantae; phylum Streptophyta; class Pinopsida; order Cupressales; family Taxaceae; genus Torreya; species Torreya grandis. Next base: position 1,982,462 of record JARHVA010000081.1, read on the forward strand.
AATAACCAACTAAGAGAGAAAACCTCTCACTATCTACCACCACTTGTAGAATTTGCTCCATAGAATGGAGGGGGTAATGATCTCTCAAAGAGACTCTTTTTTAAGTCCTTAAAGTCCACACACAACCTAATATCCCCATTTTTCTTTATAACATGGACTAATTTGGCTAGATAAGAAGAATGCTTGATGGGAAAGATGATTTTAGACTCAATCAGTTTAGTGAGTTGTTTCCTCGAGAGAGGCTCAATCTTGGGATTGATTGGCCTTTATCTTTTTTTGATGGTTTTGGAATTTTTATCTATCTCTATGGTATGTTTATCCAATATTGTATTAAAACCCTTTAAATCACTAATCTCCCATGAAAAAGTATCACTAAACTCCTTGTATAGTTTAATGAAATCACACTTCTCTTGACTAGTGCATACCTTTCCAAGTGCAAGAAATTTATCCTTGAAGATATCTATCCTTTCATAATTATCTTTCTTGGTGTACATGATTACCTTCTCCTTCTTGATCTGGTCATCCTCATTGAATATGTTTTCAAGAGTAATTAGGCCTTTGGGAAGCTTGTTAGACTTTAGCTAGACAATCTACCCTCCATATTGTTGTTGAAGCATAGAATGATTCTTTGTAGAGAACTCAACCTCTTATTGTAGGAAGAGGGATATATATTCATTACTCTAAAAAACCTACCAATTAGTGACATTATCTAGTATTGAAGGTCTCACAATCACCTTTAGATGAGGTTGATTTTTGTCTTCTCTTATGCCTTTTGGAACATCAAATTTAGAACCAATAGATGCCAATCTATCAGCATGCTTATTATCTTCCCTTGGAATAGAAGTGATATTAAATTCCATGAAGTCTTCTACAAGGTCCCAAAATCTTTGCTTATAGGGCTTGAGCAAGGAGTTCTTGGTCAAATTTTCCCCTCTAATTTGATTGACAATGAGTTCACTATCACCAAACACTTTCAATTCTTTGACACCTATTCTTCTTGCCCACTTGAGACCATGAATGAGGTCCTCATATTATGCTACATTACAAGAACAAGAGAAATAAAATCTAAAATTTGAAAAATACCTTTCCTTTGAAGGTGAAACCAACATAACTACACCACCTACCCCAATCTTGCTTCTAGATCCATCAAAGAAGAGTTGCCATAACCCATTCACATCTTCATTTGACTTCATCAAATCAGGAATAAAAGATTCCTCATGAATTTATTATACTCCAAGACTATATTCCTCAATAAACTTCTAAAGATCATGCAAATAGTTTTCATCTCCCCACTTTTCTAGGAATAAATCAGAAACTCCTTCAAGGGAAGATGATGGGGATTGATTAATGTGAAACTCCTCTTCATCAATGACAACATAGTTAACATTTACTAACTTAGGTGAATATGGTTCTAGGTGATATATATGAATATGTTCTAAATAAATCTTCAATTTAGTGCCATATTTTGTTCTAAACACCATGTAGGACTAGTTAGCGATGAAGTACCCACCTATCTTGGATGTAAAGTCTCTTGACAAGCAAAGAGCAAAATAGGGAGGTAAATATAATACCACCACATCATGAATAATTAAAAAGTTATGACAAGCATGAAGTATCAAGTTAAAACCTTTCAAAACCCCCAAGGTCTTAGCTGGTGATCGTTCCATTTGTGAAACTCCTTTAGTCATTGGCTCGTATTTGATGCCTAGCTTATTTGCTATGCATTTAGCCATAATTGATGTGCTTGATCCACTATCTATGATGAAATTATGAACCAAGAAATCACCAATAATTAAATATTAGTATAAATGATGATTCTTCTCATTTTGAGATGGGCCAACTTGTGTACCCAGTCCATGTAATTCCTTTGGAGTATATATTTTTTGCCCTGATAATGCTAGAGAATCCCATAATGATATTTTCATATGAAGCTTCTTCATCTGGTCCATAACATTAATGGAAGGATTACTTGCCTTGGGGTTCTCTTTATGAACATTTGCACCTTGTGATGTATCTTGTGGAGGTAGGGTTGTAGTAACAATTCTAAAATTTAGAATCCTTTAATTTTCTTGTGTTTTAGGAATTTAATTAGGCCCTCTTCCCATCTGATCTGATGTATAAGTCAAACTAGGTCCTTTATTGATTCCTTGAACTTCTTCAATGGCCCTTTTCTTTGATCTAGTGTTGGAAACCACACTAACATTCTAATTGCTTGTATTCCCCGTGTAATTGATGGCACAAAACTCACCCTATAAATGATTCATGAGAGTGGAATCGGGATGAACTTATCTACACTCCATCCTAAATTTTTTTGGCATCTCAAGATTTGAAAATTGAGATGTTTGATCACCTTGTCTAGTCATGCCTTGATTTTTCATCTCATTGGCATAAGCAACCTGTTCTTGACCTTGCTCAAAATAAGGGTAGTTGGGTTGTTCTTGGACCAAATTATTTTGAGTGGGAATAAGGGATTTGGAGGTTGAGGGAGCATTAGGATTATATATTTTATAAAGCTTGACATGGGTGATTTGGCCTTGTCCCTGATTATTGCCCTAAAAAAGAGGTATGTTTGTTTGTCCAAATTAGTTTTAGGATTGATAAGGCCTATAGCTTTGGGTTTATTGCCTTTTGAGATTAACCAATTTATTAGTAACACTTTTAAGTAGGATTTTGAATTCATGCATTTCATTGGTATGGGGAATGGTATTTATTTCTTGACTAGGTCAAGGAGTTAAAGTGGGAAATGCACTTTGACTAGGAGAATGCAAATCAGGGAATAGTGGCATTAGAAGTCTAGGAGTTATCTTTCCCACTTGGATAAGACAATTCTCAACATTTATGGCTATTTCATAGGAAGAAAGAATTTTGTTTCCACCCATAGACTGAATCATCATGGCAATGTCACTATTTAACACTTGTAAATAGTATAAAGATGCATAATTTACAATTGGCCTCACAAGAATTAGGATTTTGTCTTAGGTCTTTAGAAACCTAGTATTAAAATCCTACATGAATTCATGTGGTTCCATCTTGATTGTGGTCAATTACTTAGAAAGAGATATGTGATCACTTTTTTCCCTAAACCTATCAGTCAATAGGGTCCCCAACTCATCCCATGAGCTAATAGAATTTATAGGTAGGGTCCCATAACAGTCCAAAACTTTTCCTTTGAAAGACAAGGCCAAGAACCTAATAGCTACATTTTCTTGGGTAATATTATGAATATTAAAAAAGTTTTCTATATTCTAAATGTGCTCAATGGCAAGAATAAGACCATCCAAACTAAAATATGAGACACTTTTGATAACAACTCTTGGAATTTGATCATATTGGGCAAGTTCCAAGGGAGATGCCCCCTAGAAAGGCACAAAAGATTATCTTATAGCCATATTGTTAATATTACTATAGACATTAAGAATAGTATGCAACACAAATTTGGAATTTTTAAACATAAACTCTCTTTTTTAGGGATGAGTGTTGACAAACTTGGACCTTTTGGTGGAATATGGATCTAATTACAAAAACTCAAAGGGCACACCTTTAGCAATAGACCTAGTGGTCACCTATATCATGGAATGAAGTATTGATCATCAAACAAATAATTTGAATTCTTCAATGGATTCACCAAGTACTGAATGTATATGTTTCATTTTATGAAACCATTTCAAGACCAGCACCAATATTGAATAATCTTCTAGAACTTAGATGTCCCATCGAGCATGCCAAAAACTATTGATGTTTTGATTTACACCCTTGAGGAGATGCTCATCTCTCCTCATCCAAGTGGAAAAATAGGATCATCTCTCTTTTTGTGGGTGATAATGTTTTTGAGATGAATCTCTATATTAGGGGCTAGCTCCCCTTAATACACCTTTGAAAGCTCTTCTAAACTACACACTGTATATGAAAAGGGAGAAAGAAAACAAATAAGAAAATAAGTGGTGATGCACCAATATTTGATATCCTCTTACTTGACTAAAATCACTACTTAAAGACTAATAAAGTTTCTTCACACAAAACTCACAACTTTTTTCCATTATCACATCATTGTTTCACATGTTAGATTAAAGAAGGTATTTGACATTCAGGAGAGTAACAGATAATTATAAGAAAGAATATAGCCTTAAACCACTTATAAAACGTCTATACACTTATGAAATAATACTAATAAGGACCCATAACAACACTCTTTCTATACATTTGGTAGGTAATCAAAGATAATAGGTTAGGAAAGATAACTTTCACTAAACAAGAACAACATGATTTGGACCAATACACAACAATGCAGCATGTGAGTGTTCAATAACTTATATTATTTCTTCAAGAGTTTTGAAATTAAAAATTTGGCTAGAGTTTCACTATCACTAGTTGAGGTTTTCCAAAAGAGTAGAAAGAATACATACATACATACATACATACATACATACATACATACAAACATATATATAGTTTTTAAAAGGGATGTCAAGCTAATGAAATACAAAGATCAACCAAACATGTGTCAATTGAGAATAGGAACAATTACTATCCATTGTGTAAGATGTTCTCTTTATGGTTATGCTAGAAAAATAAATATATTCTGAACTATGTTTTGCCATAAATGGATCAAGCTATTGTAAATATGTTTTTACATTAGCTACTCTTTGCTAGCTCATCGAGTTATGAAACAGTGTAATAACCTAAACTGTTAACCCTCTATTTTTTATTGTTGTGCACCAGATGTTTAGTATTCTACCATGTTTCACTTCTATATTTGTCTGCATATTCTTTCTCTCTTGTTTTTAACTCTAATGGCTATTCCTTGCATCTTGAAATTGACATTCTAAGGGCCATCACTCCTCAAGTATTTTCTTCAAACTTCTTTCTCTCGGCACTTATCTTTGGAATTTTTGTTTTTGGCATTTTTTCATACAATTTGTCTAAAATAATTCTTTTGAGCTCTTCTTCCTTTCCTCTTAGCTTTTCCTTGGAAAAAAAGTACAAAGGAATTCTTTCTTTTTCACTTGAGCCTTTTCCTCTATGTAGTTATTCCTTCTGCTTTGTGAAAATGCCCTTTGGATTTTCAAAAAGAACCCTTCAGCTTTTTACAATGGTTTACCTCTTCTCTAAAATAATCTTTTAAACTTTGTTCAAATGTCTCTTTTAAAAGGAACATACCCTTCAGAAGAAATGTAAATGAACCCTTCAACTTGAAATTGGACTTCAAACAAAGCAAGTGTCCTTTAGGATTTTTGAAATGGTCCTTTTTTGAATAAAACATACCCTTCAAGAATAATACAACATACCCTTCAAAAAAATGAAAGGGTCCTTTATCTTGAAAAAGTCCTTCGGAAAAGTTAAAATGCCTTTCAAAAAAGTTACAAGCACCCTTCAGAAAAGTTGTTTCGGACAAAATGTCTAAAATAATTCTTTCCTTTAGATTTTTGAAAATATCCCTTCCGAAAGGCAAGTGTCCTTTAGATGAAATTTAAGTGCCCACTACAGAGAAAATGACATTTGATAAATTTGAAGTGTACCCTTTCAAAAGCAAAAATACCCTTCGAAAGACTTGTCTAGATCATTTTTGTGAGAAAGCGCCCTTTGGGAAAGTTGCAACTTACCCTTCAAAAGAGCTCTACCAAATGAAAAGTCAAAGAAATAACACTTATCAAAGGACCAAAGTAGACTTTCTAAAATAATTCATTAGAAAGGACTTAGTCAAAAGACTAAAAAATAAAGCTATCAAAAGGAAAACACTTGGGTTTTTTACATGTAAAAGACTTCAGCTTTGTATAAAAACACTTCTTCTCAATGAAACCTGCATACTAGTCTTGGATAAAGGTATAAAATTAGATGTTTTTGCAAAAAATGGGTGCCCAATTTTGGCTTGAAGAGCCAAAATTTGGTCAATAGAACCCACATGCCAACATCTAGTATGTGACTCTACCCCCACTACTAGATGTGGTACCCACTCCATTAATTGTGTTCCTACCACATCAAGGAATAACTCCCTAAGTAGTAGGTCTACCTAGGGCCCAATCCGTCTAGGCTAGTCTCTTGCACATATACATATAGCATATATGTTAGTCACATATATGCTCTTGTTAAATATGAGTATCAAGATGAAGTGATATCTAGAAAATACACTTGTCTTACCTAATAGTGCTGATGGCCTCTATGGCCCTCTTAGTAGTCATGCTCCTCCTAATGGTGGTGGTCCTCACCATGGTATCCTCTCTCCACCATCACCTCCCTCACTCTACCTTGGCTTCCTATTGGGATCAACCCTAGCTAGATTGGGTAATGTCTATCTCCCTTGCCCTACCAGATCTTGTCTCTTTAGATGATGATATAATCCCAGTAGACCTCAAAGCTCCTCCCATCCTAAGTAGGGATCTACATTGACATCCTTTGACCATTTTATAGACCTCTATGGATCTCTAATGTAGATTTATAATATGTGTGGATCCAAGGTGGTTTATATGGGCCCTACCATAGGTGCCTCCCTAAATGGACCAGCCTATTCTAGTCCTTGTATTTTATCCTATGAGAGGGATCCTTGAAGAGTTTTTAAAACCTAATTCTCCTAATCAATTACCCTATTCTCCTCTTTTATGGTTTTTGGATGATATTGCATATGCTTAGCTACCACCATGGAAATATTCACCTTATTTATTCTTGTGTGGACCTATGCATCATTCAAAACATTCGTGAATACTTCATCATATGGATATGATACATGATTGTAGTCAATCTTAAAATTTCCCCTAACTCTATTTAGGTGATTCTTTTTTTATTGTATCCCATTGCCTATAAGGTTCCCACTTAAAATCATAGTGTGTTATGATTTTTTCCTATAGCTAAAAATGCTCCCATTTGGTGTATTGGATTCCACTAATTCTAATGAGAGATGGATGGACAACTCCTTATCTGGCCCTTCTTAGTGGAATATATACATAATCCAATAATTAATTTATAATTTCTTGTTTTGACACTTTATCTCGGACCAACTAGGGTAGGTACATAGGGGGAGCCCTGATACCCTCTATTTTGATGATTATGTAATCTAGATATAGCCAATAGTCACCAATATTTTGAATATTTCTTAAGATTTGATTATACAATATGTTTATATCCTTACCATAAATGTCTTGGTATACCATTGGTTAGAAGGTCTCAACTAGTCTGGTCATATTCTTTCTGAATTTGTGTATATGAACAACATTGAATTCATCACAAATTTAGTTCTTAAGAAACTTAGTTAATGGATTCCAAGCTTCCTCAAAATTTGAGTGAATAATACCTTTTATGGTGTTTACCAAATAATACATCATATATAATTTTTCATCTAGTCTATTTTTTCAATTGAGCATTTGGTTGATCAAATTGGAACTAATGATCTCCCTTACAGCTATGATCTTGGTGGAGGTGATGATGGTGTCCAATAGGGGAATCTAGACTTATTGATGTATGTTATGATATGGAAACCATAAATTCAGTTTAAAAATTCCAAATCAATCCTAATTCCTATCCTAAAGATTATAATGGGGATAATAGAAATGAGGCCTTTAACTGTGAAGGTATTGGGGTTGCCAGTCCATTCCTGCAACTTACTATTTTTAGTGTTTGTATACATTGTTGGAAGAAAAATCACTCAAGGGGTGAATTATTATTTTAAAAACATTTTTTCAATTATATTCAATAATTTATTAACTATGAAAATAACACAGTGATCTAGCAAAACATAAAAAACCATTCAGATGAGTATGACACAAGATAAAACACATATGAGTGGGAAACCCTCGAGGGGAAAAAAACATATTGTGATATATATAAATTAAATAAATTCATATAATAAAAATATAAAATTATATTTATCACAAACTCAACTTTGAGCACCAACCCCAATGAAGTCAAGCACCAACTTGACTAGGCTTTAGCAACCATCTACTTGCAAGAAAGAACCAACTCCCTAAGTGACTCAACACCAACTCAGCTACCTCAAGGAATTTTTATCACCATAAATATTCTCTTATATTATTTTCTCATTTAGATACCTCTATATTCTCTACCAAGTGATATTTTATACTCTTATGTTACATACATCCAAATAGGCCTAAACTACCTTGTATATATACAAGTTTCATGGTTACACACCACTTGGTCAGCCATACACCTCAAACTATTAGTTAAACCATAAAATATTTATTATAACACCTTATTAACATGATTAAAAGGTAATTTTAACCCCTTTTTTTATACATCAAATCAATTAGGCTATATTTCTCTTTTAGGTCTCATGGAGACCTAATTGCATTAGGTCTATCCTCTTAGAGCCAAAACTTAATTCTCTTAGGCCCATATGGCCTTATACAAATAAAAAAAATTTAAATAAATTATAAAATAGCATATAACTACCTCCTCAATTATTTATTAATCATGTATCTTTCATTCATACCATGAAAGCTCCTTTAGGATAAACTGCCCTACTAGGCTTGCATACCTCAAAAGTCTATCTTGATATACTGAAGCTTAATCACCCTTAAAATAATAAATTATAAAAAATTAAAAAATTAAAAAATTAAACATATTTTACATGAAATAATGGTCATAAAAAAATTATTTTAACACTTTTAATTATGAGATAAAGGCTCAACAACATCTATGCAACTCACTCACTTAGAACTGCCAATTTACCTCAAAAACTAGTCATGATGAATTAGACCTCCAATGCCTATGTAGAGACATGTCATGACTAATTATGAATATAAATAGATATATTATGTATCAAAAACATCCTAAAATATAAAATTAATATGTTCTAATTTCAAATATTGGTCTTGCAGAACAATTTCTTAACCTTATATCACACAATCTTATCTAAACCAGACAAGTCATTTTGAGAACAACTTTTTCACCATATTCACTAACCTAAAAAAATTCTCAAAAGAGTTAACATGAATTAAAATTCATAAATAAAAACTTCATTCACTTGGTTACAATAATTTATCATGTATATACCTTCAAATCTATCTTTTCATTTTTGCTTAGATTTTTTACTATTAGGTTTGTTTGTGACTAGCTAACTTGGATGACTAAATTAGAACATTTGAAGGATAGAACCTATCCATAAATCATCACATACATGTAAAATGATTCTCTATATTATTCTACCATCCATTTTATTTTCTTTACCAATGAAAATTTTAATATCTATATCAACTTATTGAAGAATAAGCCTATATTTGTGCACTTTCTCTTTCATCTGACTAATCACCACCGCCTAGAGGTACTTGGGAGAGTTGAATAAATTATCCAATATTTTATATAGTAATTTTAAAAAATTATGATCTTATTTGAACAAGATATTTCACATTGGGTCCTTATCAAGGTTTTAGGGAGGTGTCAACTATTTTAACCACAAGTTAAAATAGTCAACCCCCCCATAGTTAAAAATTTGTATAAAGGAATTATATGGTGTACCATAGTCTTATCAAGGTCATTTAAAGTGTCACTAATTTGATCATATCCACCTTTGGGCCTATGTCATGTAATAGTTATCTTTTGAGTCATTTATGAAGGTTTTTATAGATTCCCTAGTAGACAAGTGTTTCAAAATCCCTTTTAACATCCCTTATGTCAGTCCCTTATTAGTCATGTCAGTCCTAACTAGAAATTTTGTATGCACTATATTGTAATCAATAAAACAATTGAAATAAGGGAAGTTTGGGTAGATGTACATCTTCTACAAGAGTTTTGGCATATGTAAAATACTCTATAATGTCCTTTAGAATCCCCTACTTTCACTTATACACGTGATTAGTTTTGAAAAATCTAAAAAGGGCATAAAACCATGTCATTACTCCATCGCTCTTCTTAGCATTACAGAAAGGTCAAACAGTTTTGTTTGAATATGGATAGTAGAAGGTAGACTAGGTCAAATCCTCTTGTAGTATGATATTACTCCTTATTCTCTTCAAATTCATATTAGGAGTTCTAATATTGTTCACTTGTACTTTATGAATAAATGCTAAGAATATTACTGCTTATTTTTGCTTTCTCGTTCCCATACCCTATAGGTTTCCTCATTATTTGAGATAAATCATACAAACTAGCTATTTCATATGGATTTGGAGATTTTAGACATTATTCTCAATTGGTTCTTAATCCATTTTAAACATGTGGGATCATAGAGAAAAACACAAGCACTTTAGCTTACTAGTTGAGCTATATTTCTAAGTTGCAAACAAGTTTTACCATTTATAGAGAGTTCATATTCTTGTAGCAGTCTTGAATGAGGGTGAAAGGTTGTGTTTCATGATTTTATTGATATGATGTCCATACCTATCCTCAAATATGAGTTGTATATGTGTTTCATGTGAATAACATAATCATATGCAATACATTATCAAATTTTCCTGCAAGTATCCACCTACATGCAGGTAATAGGATATTTGCACCACAATGGTAATGTAATGTGGACATTTCAAAGTGTGAGAAACATCATAAGTTGTAAAAAAAATTGGACCTCCAAATAATTGGTAATATAACCTAACTCGTTGCACATAGTCACATATCATATCCTCACATATAGATCTTCTGCATATACACCTGCATGTGATCCCAACAAAGAAGTGAGGAGTTTAATGAAGGTGTTTGAAATTGGTTTGAAGCCTCTTTAAAGTATAAATCATTAAAAAGTTCCTTTTAGATAGTATAAATTTCACATGACTTTAGGTAGACCTGATAATCATATCCATATGAGGAGAAAATGACTTAAGGGACACATTACCTTAAAATCTCCAAATAGGGACCCTACCTTTCTTTTGACCTTTCCATGATGGAACATCTTGGGGTCCAAATTAGTCTAATGGTTTTCATTATGTAGACTACGTATAAGGATAATGAGTTAACATGATAAGAATGTTTTTTGTTTAGGTGAAGGTACTATAGAAAGTATTTCATATTGAACATTCTCTTACTATAGAATGGCAATATTCTCTATAGTATTATGAGTTGAAATGGTCTTATATCTCTATGAAACCTAATGGAGGTAAACCTAAAATCAAGAGACTCTCTTGAGATGAGAAATAAAATAATATATCAAAAGACACTCAAGGGAATTGAAACATGGGCTTTGACTCAAAAACACTACCTAAAGGGTTCCCTTTGTTCTCAAAAGGTCAACTACAGTCTAACTATAGGTATTTACATAATTGGTAATTGGAGACTAGAGTTAGAAACCCTATAAACATGAATGACCACTTGAAGTGATAATGATCTCATGATATCCATAGGATATTTGGAAGTTAAACATGGATATAAATGGTTAAATACTACATATAGGGGTATTTATGACCTAAGAATAGTCATATATAGCCTGCTATGGTGGAAAAAACAACCTAGGCTAGTATGTTATAAAGGTTTGAACATATAACCTAATACATGATATGGAGTGAGTAAAAATAATTGAGAAGAGGAAATTAATGACTTATATCAATGGAAATAACATATAAGGTCTAATATTAGATGTCCACATACGAGAGTATCATTTTTATGAGCAATAATACAATCACTTAGTCTACTAGTTAATCCTAAGATTGGATAAATTTTAGGGGTTGGAAGAAGTTAGGAGTGTTGAACATGTTGATAAAACCTTAAAAATGATAGTGACTAAAAAAAATTATTCTCATCATATGGAAGCATATCAAAAAGATTTCAACACATAACCTGCAGTCAATACACAGACCTAGTAGACAGTCAGCGAGTTAAGAATCCTATTTTGAGAATGTTTGAAGTATTGAAGGACCTATTGATGTTATCTAGCTCTAAAAAATAGTATATAAGGTCATAAAAACCTAATTTATCCCCTCATATATTCATCTTATCTTGGACAATAGGGGAAGTTCCCTCTATTTTATCTCAGACAAAGGGCACTCTTAAAAAGTGTAAAACTATATATAAGGGTAAACAGGTGAGAAAAGGTGAGTTGGGAAGTGTTGAGACCTTATATAAGTGTGTATAAATATGTAATGAATACCTATATATTTTTTAAAGACCTCATAACCATTGTAATCCATACAGGGTAATTTTGGACATCAAGGACATAGTTAGGTCTATTAGGCCTTAACTAGGCCTAAAGCCCTAAAGGGGTCCAATATTATTTATATAACTAGAATAACCTTCCAAGGAATTAGATCATATTCATGGGAGGGATAATCTATGTTATATCCATTGGTTTTCATAAAAAAAGTAAAAAATATTCTTTATTATCCCAAATCCATGATAGGGTATGCAAAATACATGTCCAAACTTGAGAAGCCATGTTTAGATGCTAAAAATGGTATGGACACTTAGCATGGAGGTCCAAGTAGTTAGTATATGTTGAAGAGTGTCATAAACAATATTCTAGTGTAATTTTCTTGAGGTTTCAACATTCAAATTGTATGAACAATCCTTAGGATCCAAAACATCCTAAAACCCTCCAAAACCTTTGCTCATGACCTAATGGGAAAGTTAAGGAAGGAAATGCATCCAAATGGGATATTTTGGCTAGGAATGTGTTTTATGATTATATAGGACTCTCTCAAGCCCATTTCATTAGATTGGTTTGTATCTTATACAAACAAGATATAAAACTAGTTTCCTTGACAAATTTTGATGTTTTTTTAGGTTCAAATAAGGGTTAAATGATGGGAATAACTTTCAGGAATCAAGTGGGACATAATATAACCCCTCATTATCATTTATTTATTTATAAAATCACACAAGTACCTCTTCAATCACCTTCACTTTAGGCAATCCAAATTGGCATAGTTAATAGAAGGTGATCACCAAGTGATAAGGTGATAACTCTAATTAGGAGGCCTTTTAAGGTCTACCTAATGTATTTATGGATAGAATGACTCTTGAAAGGTGTCATACCACCCCATATATGGATTAAATTGGAAAATTAAAGATAAATTAAATGATAAATAAGGAATGAGTGAAAGAAGGATGATGGTGACTACAAGCAGTGAGAACACTTGTCCAGAACAAGATCAATGATTGGGGACACATCCAATACATGTCAGAAATTGTTATTAATCTGTCCATAATAGTGAACATGTGGAAATTGTTCCTATTCTACTATGGATCACTCAATAGAGAATAATGATGAAGATAGTTTAAAATAAGCCATTTGAAGGGTACTTTACCAAATTTGAGGAGTTTTCATGCCTTGGAGGAACATTTGTCTAAAGAAACCATTGAGTTCCATACTCTATTATTTTGTAACATAATTGATTCACATGCCTTGATAAGTGGCATTATGACCATTAAGCTCCACGTCTCTCTCTCCTCTCACACATTCTATAAATACTAGCCATTTTGGTTATTATTTTTTGGGTCCATGTCTGGTATGGTGAAGCCCTACTAGTTTGAATATTGATATTGTCCTTTGAATAAATAATTTTATTCTAGTTTTGGTTCTATAATTCCTTTCCTATGTGTGTGGAATAATAACAACCTGAATGATAAGTGTTGATCATCTAGCCTTATATTCATCCTTCTCTCTCATATTATGTGAAAGTAATTTATTCTAAAATAGATCACATGGAGTGTAGTTAATATCCTTGCCTATCTTTAAGTGTGTAAATTTTTATTAGTATTTAAGTCTATACCTCCTGCCCCATTCACTTTGGGAAGTTTAGTATACATCACTTGCATGTTTGAAATAATTATGTTAGAGTCCTATAGAAGTTTAAAGCTAGTCTTGTGTGTAATATTTCATAGTGTAGATCAAGGTAGTCTAGTGGATATCATTTTGGTGTATCACCTAGTTATAATAGTTATTTAAATTTTCTATCTCTTTTCACATAAACAATCAATTAGTATAGGTGGTAAGAACTTAAAGATCAAACTAGGGAGCTAGCCCTTAAACCTAGAGGTCTACTTCTACTATAGGTAACCCACATACCTAGAAGTATTCTATTGTTTCCAAAATCTTAAAGAAATTTTGAAAAACCTCCTTTAGGGTGATATATTTGGTGCCAAAAATTCTAGCATGCCCAGTGGGACCATTATCCTAAAGATAACTTGTCAAGGTAAATGTTGGTCTTTGTTGTCCCCCAAAAATATCACTCATTTTTGGGACAACATTTAAACTATTTTGGTCCTACAGACCAAAATTGTCTTTTCTCTTTTCAAAATTTGTCTTGGGCATTCAAATTCCTCATTTTTCAAGCTTCTCAGAAATCTACAGACTATGTAAGCTTAAATCTACAGACTCTATAGACTTAAATCTACGAACTCTGTAGGCTTGAATCTACGGACTCTATAGGAAGAGAAAATCTACGAAATCTATAGGCCAAGTTTAAAGGACTTCACAGGTTGATTTCTATAGACTTGGTTTCTACAGACTCTGCAGGTAGGTTCATTTCTATAGGTTTAAAGGCTTCTGCAGGCGGGTTCAACCAAAAGAATCAGTTTCTAACACTAGGTCATTTTTAGGATTGGTTCAGAGCCTTGGTTCAATCAAAAATCTCCATTGGCAAGCATTTAAGCAAAGAAGGCTTAAACCTTCGAACCATTAAACCACTTTGGTTCAAAGGTTCAATGAGTTCAAAGTTCAAAAGGTTCAATGCTTTGTTTCACTTGGGTGGTTCATCCACTTTGTTTTAACGCTTTGGTTCATCCTTTGGTTTAATCAAATGGTTCGTTAGTTGGTTCAAGTCTTCGTTTAAACCATTGAACCAAAGCTTGGTTCAATGGTTGGTTCAAATAAATGGTTCAACGATTGGTTCAAACAAATGGTTCAAAGGTGGGTTCAAACAAATGGTTCAAAGGCGGGTTCAATCAAGTGGTTCAATGCTCAATTCATCCTCTTGGTTCAAAGGCTTGGTTCATTCAATTGGTCCATCAGCTTGAACCATTTTGTTTAAAGCTTGGTTCATTGCCTTGGTTCAACGAAGTGGTTCATCAACTTGGTTCAATAAAATGCTTCAACGGCTTGGTTCAAGCAAGCAATTCACTCAGATGGTTCAAAGGAGTAGTTCAAATGCAAAAGCTCAAAGAAGCCTCTCGAAGGACAAGTGCCCTTTAGAAGGGCACTTGGTCAACAAAAGAACCCTTAAGAAGGGTCATTTTCAAAGAAAGCTGCAAAGGTAATTCTTTCATATTTTGTTTAAGGAATTCAAAAAAGACTAAGGAAAGAAGCAATTCCTTTGGACAAAAAGTCTGAAAGAATTCAAGAAACAGGCTGTGGGAAGAAAACCTGAAGGAATTTTTGAAGGAAAAGTGATCGAAACATTTTCCATAGACTTTTTGTCTACAGGAAATTTATGTAGACTCTTTGTCTGCAAGAAATTGTCCGTGGACTTTTTGTCTACAAGAAATTGTCCAGGGAAAATGCCCATGGAAATAGTCTGTAGGAAAGCCACGAAAGGCCACCAAAGGACCCTAAAGGGTAGGTACCCTTATGGGGGAATCTCAACTGCCAAATAGAAGGACACTTCCATGAAGTTGAAGGGTCACCCTCCCTTTGGGAAGATGTAAAACAAGAAGCCTAAAGGCCATTTGAAGACCACCTGTAGGGCAAATACCCTTGTAGAGGGCTCTTCTCAACCCAAAGTAGATCATTTCTTAAGGCCCAAAAGGGCATATTCTTTTTGAGAAAGTGCCAAGACCAGCAAAAAGTGAGGAAGGAATAGAATAGAAAATTGAATCCAGGACTTGATTTAATTAACTAGAAAAGGAGGAATGATGAAGAAAGATCAGATTACTAGGTGGATATTAGAAGTTGCAAACTTTCAATAGCGCGACTTGTTTCTCTGCATTGAGAAAAACAAATGGGTAGATGCCCCTAAATTCTAGCCTATCATCTTAATAGATTTCAATGAAACATGATGTGTTACTATTCTCGATTCCTTCTTGAAAAGGCTATATAAGGGACTCTCTTTTATTGTAAATGTATCTCTTTTTTGACAATCAAAATGAAACTCTGCCCAAATTGAAAGGCATTACTGAGACTTTGAGCTTAATTTATTGATCATATTTTGATATTGGAATAAGAAAGCAAGTGATTTTTTAGACTTTGTGTTGTGATATCTTTGTTGTTGAGGAAACTTTTCTTATGTCTTTTTCCTTGATATATCTTATGTTCCTTTAATCTAACTAGCAGAATTAGTGATAGTAGTCAAGAAGGTGTCATGAAGAGTTAACTATGGAGAGACTTTGAGCCCCCATAATTGCCTTTAGTGTGTTTTATTTTCATTTCTATGTAAAGGACTATGGGATGACTTTGTGCCCTCATTGTCCTTCATATCTTACTCTTGAGAAATTTAGGTGGAGACTTTGTGTTGCATCTCATTTTGCTAGTTACTACGTCCTTGGTTACACTTTGCATTTACTACTAGGAGTATTCTTGTGGTTTTCTGAATAGTACTTCTGAAAGAAGAGGAGTGCTATCTGTCATTTCCCTTGAGTTTTTCCTTTGATCCACATGCATCATCTCTAAAGAAAGAGAGATGGATGGTTTATCCTACCCTTGAGTATTATTTTCTATTTATATATATCTAGCATATCTATAGGGAACCTCCCCTTAATGAGAGGAGAGATCAATCCCCTTCTGATGTGGTAAACCTACACATTTGATTGACTAATCTTCCTACTTTGGCTGATCAAACCTATTTTTTTTATCAGTACGCTGATCGACAAAATATTCAACCAACAGTCTTAACAATATCAGCTGCATACGGTGTGCTACTTAGCATTTGATGACTCCATTCAAGGTAAAATTTTGTTGTAGATAATTTTTTTTGTCATATATTTGTTCTCATACTTTATGGTCCTTACTAGTTAATATTTTATTAGATTTTTCAATCATATCAATCCACCTCTTTAACCTAAACTTCTTCTTGAAGTTCAACATCCTTAGCCTATTCTAACATTTGAAGAGCAAGAGGACTTTGCTAGCTAAGAAGACCAAGAAAGTGAGGAATAATTTGAAGAGAACATGGCAAGGAAACATGCCTTCCCAAACTTTAACACTAAAAATCCATTTCATCTTGATGTATATGATGACATTCCTCCTAATGCTATAAAGAGTGTTCATACATTCAATGGTGAAGGCCATGCCACTCCTAGTAAACACATTATAAATATATCAAACTTATATAGTTTCCATAATGTTATAAAGGTCAATGTTTCCATTAGAATCCTTGACATATCCCTTAGAGGGAAAGCACTTGATTGGTACGGGACTTTACTTGGTGGTTGCATCACAACATGGGATGCTTTTGGAGTGTTACTAACATTAAGGTTTGAGGACAAGAAAGACCATGCTTCACTCATTCACTAACTTAATGTGATCCAAAGAGGCCCCAAGGAAATAATTCATGATTTTAATGAGAGGTTTTAAAAGACTTTGTATAGGTTTCCTCCTCCCATGAGACCACCTTCTAGCTTTGTTTTTCCTATATAATTGAGGGCTAGTTGCATGGACATAACCATCATGCTACAATCTACGGGTGGTTTGACTCTACCTAAGAAACACGACCTTTTCATTAGAGCTAAGAATGGCCTCATACAAGCTGGGAAGTTGCCTCCAAAAGTCTCCATGATTTTGTTACACACACATTTATATTGTTACTCCAAGTGTTTCCCATGTTTTTAATATTAATGCCAAGTCAAGGACTACTCCTAAGAAGCTAGATGATGCTATGGATAAAGATGTAATAATTTAGTTCTTAGAATCTTAGATTAGATAAGAAAACATGAAAAAGGTTGTGAATCAAAATACCTATCCCTATAATCATAAATATGGTCAACAATATGGGCAAGAGAGAGGTCAAGGGAAGACTAATTTTAATAGGCCTACCAATGCATATAATCCTTCTTCAACCTCAAACACAAGAGTAATGGTATCAGTGCATAGTAATCTAATTGAAGGCTAATAATAGAAATAAGATTAGTTCATGGACACATATGAAGGAGGAGAACAATCTGTAGTTTCTCAAGGATGAGTCACTCTTCAGCTATAAGAATATGATGAAGTCCTCATGAAAATAAATGAAAGTTGGTATCCTCAAAGAGTAAGCTTCACCAAATTCCTATTTTAAGACACTTTTATGATTAATCAAATAAATTTAGTTACATACAATAGTATAGATAAAATCATGGCTTTAGGAGATGCTAATAGTGTGCCCACAAGTTCATATAATTCTATTATAGCCTAAATTTTAGATTCACCTCTTATTACTAATTTTAGCAATAAAAACCTAAAATATAAACACATCAATAGGAGGGGATAAAAGAATAATCAGATTGCTAGAGGGATTATTACCATCATATTACCTCTTTATAACTCCTCTCCAATATTTCCAAATGGATGTTTGATGCTAAATTGATGGATGTCATATTTTTTGCTTTTGCTTGATAATGGCTTCCAAAGGATAATTTGTGTTTGATAATTACTCTTGATGAATGCAAGAGTAATGATTGTGGATGCAAGATAGAGGATAATGGTATAAATTTGATAGTTTTCTAAGTTCTAGGTTTGCATGGAGTAAGGTGGTTTAGTTATATAGGAAGTGGAGGGAAGAATCAATGGCTCAAATTTAATTTTAAGCCATTGAGATCAATGGATAGGATATATCCAATGAATTTAAAATTCCTTGAAAATATATAGAATGGAATTATAAAGGAAAAGGGGATAAAATATAGGATATTTATAGAATTCTCCAATTTTATAAATCTCTATTAGGGTTTATATATTTAGGAATAGTTAGGAATAGGGTGGTAAATGGGTAGGTTGAATAAATTGTATTTTTAAATTGGAAAGTGGCTTAGGGAGTAGTTTAGTAGGTAAATGGGTTTTGTTAGTAGATTAATGAAGTATATTAATTGGCTTATGGGATGGAATAAGGTTTGTAAGATGTAGGAAATAGTGAATGGGATATTAGTCAATTAGCTAGGAAATATAGTTATAGGTTAAATTAGTAGAATTAGTATAATTAGTGGGGTGAGTGGATTTTAGTGCATACATTTTGTCCCTCTTTGAAATGTCATTGTGAGTGAAAAATATGGGGGGGAGTAATGGTATTTCAAATAAAAACCATTTCATAAATGAATGTTAGTGGATATGATTCCTCCTTGAGGGAATGTGGAGGGAGAACTAACCCAAATGGTCACTCTAATATAAATCCCATGGGTGGGATAAGACTAGGATGATAAAATGGGGTTGGGATGCCCAAATTTCAAAGACTAGGGAATAAAGTGGCTCAGTTGTGATGGGTTCTAAATGACCATTATCTAGAAAGTGGTTTGATTGATAGCACTAAATTCATTAAGATGGGATGGGTTCAAGCATATGATACTTCTCGTAAAAAGGATACATGCTAAGGAAGGTTTGGAAAATGATAATAGAGATAAAACTTGTTGATGAATGATATGGAGCCACTTTACACAAGATTCATAGCTTAAAATTATGTGTGATTGTCAAGTGATTAGTCCAAAAATAGGATGGGGATGAGGAGTTAATGGTGGTTGAGCTATCCCTAGGTACAAAACTAGGACCAGGTGCTCCCTACATAGTCTTATGAGACCTTAGTTGATGTATTTATGATGTGATATTTAGGTTTCACAATGGGGAAATGAAAAAAAAAAAGCCATTCCCTAGATGAATTTGAAGATGATAATGAAATATTGATTAGGTTATTGGAGGTATTTGACATGATTTGGATGTGGCAAGGTTGATAGCAAGGAGTGCTAGGGCTTGGGGGCTAAAAAAGAAGGGGTTTCAAATAGGACAAAATAATAAAAATAAATTTAGTTGAACTTTTGTCCTTAGTGAAAATTGAGGCCTAGCTAAAGTCATGGACCGATTTCCTCGAGTTTCCCATCATGATGAATGAGTTCAAGAATTTTAGAGACCTACTAAGGTTGGACCACCAATGAGTAGGAAACCCTAATCTTTGTGTATTTTTTAATTTTTGGCATGAAGGTAGGATGCCTACGTCACCAATGCAATTCTATAATTGAAGGCAATGCCCTCAATCATGATATTGTAGTCATGACTTGTGATTTTATAGAGGAAGGGGAAATATTGAAATACCATGAGTTTAGAGATATAGTATTACAAATCCATTAGCTTAAACTCATGATTTTATGATATCATGAATGAGGGAGTTGTGGTTTTACATAATAGCATGATTATGCAAAATCACAGAATGTGAGTGGTAATTTTGCTAATATCATGGGTTATGGCATGCTCATTATTTATAATTTTTATAAGGTTTGAAAAAGGGGTTTAAGTGATGGGAGATAGGCTAGGGGTGGTTTAATTAGATGGGGATGATAAAGAGATAGGCTTAAGTGATTTAGGGTTATGTTAGAGAAAATTAGGGTGTTATTAGATGTACTTAGTTCAGATTGAGGTTAGACTAAGGGGTTAGGTTAGTTAGATGTGTTTAGGGGATAAAATGAAGTTGACTAGGGGTAGCAAGGTTGATGATGAATGGGAAGCTAGGATAGGTGAGTCTTATAGATGAGTAGGGATTAGGGATGTATACGATGAAAATAGGATTAGGGGTGTGTTGGGATGGTTAGGTTAAAGCTTTCTAGTGTGACTAGGATTGATTAGATTTAATAAGGATGAGGATAATTTAGGTGAAACCCGAGGGTAAGAGGTGGGATATGTTGAATCCAATTAGTTTATGTGTTAGTATTAGAGGTGGGATTTTAAGTTAATTAGTTTAGGTGTTAGGTTTGGAGGTGTTTGATTTAGGAAGGTCAGTAAGGGAATTAAGGTTATAGATTAGGGAGTTAGTATATGATGGAAGTAGTAATAGGTTGATGCTCATTGGTGTAAGTGTGTTAGATGCATAGCTTCATGGCCTGAGGTGCTACATGAGATGCATCTATTGATTGATGTAGTCTATAGGGTATAAGATATGATAGGATTATATTGCATTATGATGATGCCAATAGTACACATTGACCAAGATTTCTTCATAACATTGGTGGAGTGTTGGCATTTAGAGACTATCACACTCCACTTTATTACTAGGGAGATGAAAGTGACTCTTAAGGATGTTTACTATATTTTTCATCTATCAATGTTAAGAGATAGGATCTACTGGATATCCCACACACTCAATGTTACATTATAGAGATTGGTAGGAGGATTATGGGTGGGTTTTCATGATAAGTGGATACATATAGATAGATGCCTTTGAGAGGGGACCATTGATCACTTGATTATTTTAGTTATGTCTCTTGTTAGCAACATACACCTAGACAAGAGAAAATAGTGGTTTCATCTGGGCCTAGGAGATGTTGTAGTAAACATGGTATAGGAATTTAAAGTGTTTATATGGGGGCAGTGGTATTGGACCATTTGTACTAAGAGGTACACTTGGGAGCCTATAGGGGCAACTAGCCTAGGGCCATCATTGTTATTATAGATTTGAAGTTGGGAGCACATTACGATCTACCAACCTTTGGGTACTTTAGTAATGAGGGAGCCTCACTAGCCTATGGTATCTGGGTAGTATATTTTGCTAAGAGTTCAGAGGGGCCATGCTAGTGAGATGGGATTTTATTTTCAAGCATTTGATATCTTTTTTTTAAATCACATCACATGGATGCCCTATAGGGGCTTATAGTTTGGTTGCGATGATGAGACCATAGTGACACAGTTTATGTTGATCAAATGTTATTTGATAGGTCATCAAGACTTTATCATAGAGTCATACAGGCCTAATCGAGTACATAATCAATTCATATTTATATATGATATGTTAGGGAAGGAGTACCTATTTTCTAAGAGTGACAAGGAAAGGGCATAGTAGGGGAGAATAGTGGATAGAGCCTAGGTGTGTATAGATTATGAAAGCATTGACCTAGTGCCATGGGATTTTTAGATGTTGATTCCTAATCTAGGATATATAATAGCTTATATGGCATGGTGGATGTAGAGGATTCCATTGATAATGTTCCAACTTAGGGTTATTGTTTGGAGAGGGGTAGTGAAGAGATTCTTATAGGTATGAGCAATATTATAGTAAAGGAGGATAAAGTTATCAACATAATATGGTTAGGATGGTGATGTTATAGATGTGGATGGAGGGGATGGGGGTCAAGCAGTAATTGCAAGGTAGGCTGGATGGAATGGGGCCCAAACCCAGGTATAGGTACAAGTTGATACACAAGCTAGGGGTAGTGTTGGTGGAGATGGTGTAGGGCCATTGTAGTAGACTTTTTTGGAGGATGAAAGGTCTTTACTAGCATATTTACTTATAGAGATTTAGGCTTGAATGGAAAATATAGCAAGGATCACTCAAGAGAAGGATCAGTTACAAGTATACTTGTAGGTCCAAATAGTATAGAGAGATGAGAAGTTGGCCTAGGACCAGACATAGGTGATGGGATTACATGGTCAGGTCATAACACTATAGACCCAGATAGTCACATTGTAGACCTAGATCCATAGTTGAGATGCATAGATTATAGGGTATCAAATCCATATCACATAGATGCAAGCATGGATTTAGACTTTGATGGGAAAGGTAGAGGTGGATGAGAAGGCCAAGGAGGAGGTTGATACAATGATGACTAAACATGGGATGGCTAGTGTGATGAAGAACATTATGATATTGACATGAAAGGCCTATTACTACATGGCCTTATATGAGGTAGTAGTACCACCAAGTCAGTGTGTAGCTTCATTCAAGACCATCTCTTCACATTCAGTACATCAGCCTTTGAGAGGCCCACTAAGAACATACCCATGATTTCATGAGACATTATATGTATAGAGGATTTTTTCTATTGTAGCATATTTTTTCCCTATGGGCCTATGTATTATATCAATTATTTTTGGCACGGACTCTATGTGGATTATTGACATATATATATATATATATATATATATATATATATATATATATATATATATATATATCTGTGTGTGTGTGTGTGTGTGTGATGATAGCTTAGAAGATGTGATACATTATATTATCATTGATTATGAATAGTAGATATGAGGGATTTAGATAGATTTTATGGACATATTTTTTATGTTTATATGATGAGATTATATGTATGTTGATTAGATGTATGGTATTATATGTGATGTGATGGACTTGTTTGTTTATGATTTTAATTTAGATGATGTTAAATGAGGTAATTTGATGGATGTATATGTCTATGATCTTGTGATATTAATTATGGATAAGTGCATGATTATGTGATGCTTTTTTGTATTTATTTATGATGTATATGATGATGGGAGATGATTATAATGTGATGATTTTAGATATATATGTTATTTTATGTTTATAATAATGTGATGGATGTGATTTAGATGTGATACTAGTTGATTTACATGTTTGATTCATGTGTGTGTTATGATTAATATAGTAACATGGTAGATGATGTATTGCATAGGTTGATGGCACATGTAAATGTTTAGCTAAATGACATATTACGTGATGAGATGGTATGAGATTTGATAGATGAATGGGATAATGGTAATGATATATGTAAATCAATGTGATAATAAAAAGATTAATCCCTTTTGATTCATTATGTTTCACAATATAGGTTTGGGTAGGATTCCTCTTGCACCATGGGGGTAGGATAATGATAGGATGGGGGGATAATTAGGTTTAGATGAGATGGCGATAGATTAGATGGGATACATGATAGTATTAGGGGGAATGGGATAGATGGTGAATTTGAAAGCCATTTTTAAAAATTTCAATCCATTTTAATATTACACTGGTAAGTAAATGTGTGGCATATGAAATGAGAAAATTCAAAGACACATTAAGCATCCAGTGCATGAGGGAACTCTACTTTAAAGTGACTTTGCCCAAAAAAAGTTTGGGGGCCACTTATATCATCCTTGTTCCCCAAAAATTTAAAAATATAAACATATAAAAAATGATAATATATAACCACACACATTAAAAATATACACACAATCACACAAAACAACCATAAGATAACATAGACTAAAGATTAGGATAATACCAAGGATATACAAATGGATAGCGATGTTAGTATAAAATGATTATGGGTAATGGGCTGAATGATAGTAAGTAGATATATACATGGGGTATGTAGTGCCCAAAACTATTATATTTTAGAATGATATTCCAACCTAACCCAATGACGATCTTATATGGGGTGTAAGATGATCCATCAAGATTCGGTGTCATAATGTATGAAAAACCTTAGACTAAAAAACCTATATTTGATAAAGTTAGTGGGAAGGTGTGGACCATGGTTTTATGACAACAAGGGAAAAATGAGTATGGGATTGTCTTGAGGATAAAAGGAGACACGCTTGTCATAGAGGATGTGAGGGGAAAAGGGATAGATACAAGGATGTGATAAGATTAGGGATACATATTTATGGGTATAAATATGGATAACGAGACTCCAAAGGACGTCCCCAATAAACATCCCTATTACCCAATAAATAATGACTTCTTTCTTGTTTAAAAACATATGTCTCATGTTATTTCATAAACTTGTAATGGATGCCCATTATTAAGACTAGGGTCAGAAAAGGAAGAATGGAGTAGAATAGGAAGGGAAATGTGGGATGGAAGAGGAGGTTACCCAAAGAGTGGGGACCAATAGATGGAGGTAAGATGGATCTTGTCAAGTGTAAAAATGTTGTAAATGCATTATATTCATTGGATCATCAAGCTCTTCACCATCCAATGTAGCTAATTTGTAGGCTTTAGATCTAAATTTTATGACTATTATATAGGGCCCAATCCAATTGGATTTAAATTTACCTTTATTATCCCTATCAACATTAGTATTTTTCTAATTTTCTTTTAGGATAGATCATTGACCTCAAATTCTTTAGACTGGATCTTCTTGCAGTATTAGACTTTTAATCTATTTTGATATGCCCATAAGTGATTGAGGGCCATTTGACATATTTCATCTAGGAGCTTCAATTCCTATAGCCTTTCTTGTCTAAGATTGTGATCAATGATAATGCCTTATAATGAGATTCACAAAGAAGGGAGCTCCACTTTCATAGGCAAGATAGCTTCTATCCCATATATTAAAGCATACGAAGTGGTCCTAGTAGGAGTTCAGAGACTTGTTTTATAAGTCCAAAATGTAGGATATATTTTTAATGACAGTTCCTTCCTACCTCATTAACTATTTTCTTGAGAATATTGATAAAGGTCTTATTTGTTTCTTTATCCTATACATTTTATTGGGGGTAGTAGGGAGAAGAAAAATGCTACTTGATGTGGTACCACTGTCATAAGGCCTCAATGTCTTAATTTTTGAAGGACTTACTATTATCAAAGATGATGTTGGTAGGAATGCCAAAATGGTAAATGATCTGATTCATGATGAATTTAGAAATCTAAAAACCTGTAATATAGGTAAATGGAATTACTTATACCCATTTTTTGAAATAATCTATAGTAGTGATAATGAATTTATGTCCAAATAAAGAGGTAGGATTTATCTTTCCAATCAAATCAAGTCACCATATAGAGAATGGTGATGGACTTATAATAGTTGTAGTTATTTTATGGGTGCATGGATAAGATTACCATGTTTTTGGCAAGCTACACATTTCTACACATATTGGTAGGCATCATGTTACATGATAGGCCAATAATATCTAGTCTAGAGCAATATTTTGGCTAGGGCCATTCCATTGATATGACCACCACAAATACCATCATGGACCTCCTTGATTTTGAGAGAAGTCTCTTTAGAGGTCAAGGATTTTAAGAAAGTCCTATCATAGCCTCTATGATAGATCATGTTGTTGAGGATAGTGTAACAAGAAGTACAATGGATGAAGGCCTTGTGCTAATGGTGATTAAGGTTAGGTGGTAAGATGTTATTGTGGAGGTAATCATAAATGTCATGATACCAAGGAAGATTGAGATCATGGATAATACAAATTTTTAAAAGAGCCATAGCTTGATGAGTTGGTAAGATAAGATGTTCTATTAGAAATTTCCCTTCTAAGATGTCTTTAGGGAGATCAATTAAAGATCTAATAGTGGCCATTGAGTCAATTGCTTTATTACTCCCTTTTGGTACTTGTTCAAAGGTAATAGATTGAAAATTATGTTTTAATTGGTCCAGCAATTGCTTATAAGGGAGTAATTTCTCATCTTTAGTCTAAAACTCATCATTTACTAATTTGATTATAAGTTGTGAATCACCAAATACTTGTAAGTGTTGGATGTTCTATTGGATGGCTAGGTGAAGACCAAATATTAAACAATTATATTCAAAAATATTATTGGTGCATGGAAAAGCAAGGTAGAATGCTTTTGGAATAAGGTCACCTTGAGGGGTGATGAGAAGGATGGTTGCCCTCAATCCATGCATAGTAAAAGAGCTATAAAAATATAGATTATAGTTAATAGATTTTGAAGTATTCATTATAGATTCATCCAAGAAGGTTATGATAAGAGGTTCAGTCACTTCAATAGGTACTTTTGCTAGATGTAATGCTATCACTTATTCCTTAATGACCTTTTGATGAACATATTCAATATAACATTCATTGAGTAACATAATCCACTTGGTCATTCTCCTTGTGAGGGCTAATTTTGATTGTAAATATTTGAGAGGATCAACCTTATCAATGAGTTAGACTTGATTGTTAAGAATATAATGTCACAATTTTTACATACCAAAGACAACTATTAAACAATATTTTTCAATTGGAGTATAATTTAGATCATAAGAGATTAAATTCTGATTGAGATAATAAATTTATTGATCTTTTCCCCCATCATTATGTTGTGTAATTAGATCACTTAATATGCATAGAGTTGCTAATAGATACAAGAGCAAATACCTTCATGTGATGAGGGGTGATAACATAGGTAGAATTGCCAAGTACTGCTTGAGATTGTTGAAGGCCTATTCAGATTTCTAATTAAAATTGCTCCCCTTATTCAAGATATGAGCAAAGAGGTGACATTTATCTATGAGCTAAGAGATGAAATGCTAAATAACTTACAACTTTTCCTGAAGACTCCTAAGTTACTTCAAATTGTGAGGGGGAAGCATTTCTATAATAGTTTTAAATTAGTTGGGTCCACTTGTATTCCTCTCCTCGATATAATAAACCCTAGTAATTTTCCTAAAATCATTCCAAATACACATTTATTGGGATTTAATTTGACTTTATATTCTTGAAATCACTTAAAGATTCTGCATAGAATGACATGATGCTCAGATCTAAGTCTTGACTTCCCTAGGATATCATCAACATAATATTCCATAATGTCATGCATCATATCATTAAAAATAACTATCATTTCCCGCTGATAAGTAGCACCAACATTTTTTAGGCCAAAGAACATGACTTTATAGTATAAGGTTCCCCATTGAGTGATGAAAGCTATTTTATGTTTTAGATTAAGGTAAAAACAGGTTTTGAAGGGGCCCCGAAACCCTATACATCATACGAGATAAAAACCTTAAGCACACCCAGGATACGAAATAGCCTGGAACATGCAAAAGCTAGACCAGATTAACCAAGAATCTGAAAACAGCTGACAAGAGCTGGACAAATAGAAACAATTTTATTATTTTTTTTACAAGACTGAAGTTTCATGTCTAGAGGGGGGACCAGAGGCTTAGATTTTTTCCTCTTAATAGTAGTCCAACCATCCTCTACCTTAGCTACCTCAGCAACCCATTCCTCAGAAGGCCAAGATCCATGAAAGCTATTTTATGTTGATCTTTGGGCATGATTTTGATTTTATTATAGCCTAAAAAACCATCCATGAGAGATAACATTTCATAGCTACTATTGAATCCATGATCATGTTAATATTAATAAGAGGGAAGTCATATTTTGGGCATGCCTTATTAATGTCTCAAAATTCCATGAAAATATGAATTCCTTCTTGTGGCTTAGACATAGGAATAATATTAGAGATCTAATCAGACTAATCAATGGATTGAATAAAACCTGCTTCCAAATTTTTTTATAATTCCTCCTTAACTGATAAGGCCACTTTGGAGTGCATATTTTGTAATTTTTGCTTGATTACTTTAGCATTAGGATGAACAAATAGATGATGCATAACTAGAGAGGGATCAAGACCATGCATGTTGGAATAACACCATGAGAAAACATCTATGAATTCTGTAAGTAACTCAATAATAATTTGACGCTCCTTAAGTTTTAGAGTTTCCCCTATTTTAATGATTTTTTGATTTTTTTTATTTACAATGTTAACTTCAATCACCTCCTCATTGAGAGAGGGTGATTGATCTTGGAGATATGGGGGTTATGACTGATCTGAGATATCTGAAGAAAAGCCATCTTGGGGTTTTGTATCTATTTCAACATACTCTTTTGATTTAGCTATATTATGTGAAAATTATTATATAATTTGAAGTGGCTCTTGTTCTTCAAACAAATATTCTTCACTTTGTTCAATGAGATATTATTGTTTCAAAAAATACGTAGATTTACAAAGATTGATTAAAAAAACCTTTCATATGATCATCAGAAGACATAAAATATTGATATCCTAGAAATTCTAAATTGCTTCATCATTTTGAAATATATCAAAGGATGGATCCTAATGTTGATTCAAGTCAATTAAAGAGGGATAGTGGAGGGATATGTTGATGGTGGAAATAATGGTGTCAGGGAAAAGGTTTGTGGTAGAAAGATCCTCAAAGTGATTATAAACAAAACCCGTCTTGATTTCTTCATTAGAAAGAGACTTCTCAAGGACTAAAGAGATACCTTCAATTATATCATTTAAGTCATCATCAAGTAGTTTTTACCCTAAGATAAGATGTTGTGGATGTTCTTGAATTGATATGGGTTCAAGCCTACCTTTCTCATGTCTCCCCAGTCCTTTTTCCTAATAATACATGTTTTGTAACATTTTATAGATGTGGGGATATCTTTTCTTAGAAGATGTGAAGGCCTCATCTTTTGGAATAAGCCATGATTCATTTGATTCATAAATATAATCTTCTAATGATATCCCTACACTAGAGAAGGTTGTTGGTCCAAATTGATATTTTATGGGATTGGTTTTCCTCTTAATCAAGGACCCATAACTACATAGGGAAAGTGGTAAATCACCTACACGAAAGGTTTTATATTCATATTCCCCATAACCCATGGATGTGATTTTTAAGTGAGTGACTTTAGGTAATGGATATATAATAGGCATAAGCTTATCGAGGAATATATATTTAGTAGTCATTGGGCTTAAATTAGAGTTATTTATGGAAAGACAATGATATGATTGTGATTGATCCATTTGGAAACTACAAAAATGATCAATTTCCACAATAATAGTGACTTCCATTATTGATATAGGTTAGATGGGACATCTTGGATCTCATGGATCTAGGGATGACATAGTAACGTATTATAGGTTAAATCAACATCCATAATATGAAGCAAGGTTTGATGTACCATGAGTCCCATAGCAATGGGAAGGTAGATAGTTCCTACAGATGATTATTTATTATCATTATATGATTTTAAAAATAATCAAAATAGGCCCTAAAGAAGCTTTGAAATACCCTAGTTTATTCACTAACTATAGATTACATAAATTTAATACTGACCCTTCATCTATGAGTACCTAGGGAATACGATGGTGGGATATGGAGACTTCTATGAATAATGGATAGTTATAGTGGGGTCCAATGGGAGGCATGTCCTGGGCACCAAAGGTGATTTTCTAAGAAAGGGATAAATGACCCACCAATGCCTAAAATTAATTGGTGTCAATATTTTTAAGGACTTTTAGGTCATTCAAAACCTGATTGAGTATCTCTTGATGTAGAGGGGATGTTTTGAAAAGTTCCATTAATGAGATTTGAGTGGGTGTCTTCTCAAGTTGTTGAATGATATCACAAGATTTATCAAATGATACTAAAAATTTCTTAGAGATATTTCCTTTTTGAGTTGTAGAAGTAGATGGGTCTTTAGGTGGTACCCCAAGAACTATGATTTTGCTATGTCTAGTAGTAACCACATAATCAACAGTGGCCCAGTTGATTTTTATTATGGTGGATGATGGTGGAGTGGGATATTGGGGACCACATATTTTAATGGTGTTGATTTAGTGATATGCTATGGCATGATAATTAGTGCAATTAGAAGAGGAGGCTTGACCTTAGTCTCTTGGTGGCTTCTTATTTATCTGATCATGTTTGCATAGGGGGTCCTAATAAATGCCTAGATGTTCATTCTTAGATTGTTTGAAGTACTTTCCACTTATATTTAAATATCACCTATTTAAATGAGGTCCAAAATATAATTCTTTAATTGCATATATCTCTCTATATCATGATATTTCTAAAATTCATCCTCATGGTACCAATTAGGTCAAAGTTGATGATCATCCAAAGGTCTATGTTATCACATAGGATTGCACCTATCTTGATCTTGTAGCTTGTTATGCAACTGCCTAATGATATAATGTAAAAATATATAAAGTCATGGGACCTTGTAAATTTGAGGTTAGTCTCTAGAAAATGTAAACTTCCTTTCACAAAATCTAATGGAAACTAATAAAATACCAATTTTGTGGAAATATCGCTCTTTAGTGCTTTAAAATACTAAACTAGGGTTTTGATGGGGAAAAGGGTTGAAGAATTGAAATTTGTGAAAAACTAAAATTATGGTGATTGCACCAAATATTTTATAGTGGATTTTAATGCTTGTTTTGATAAACATAATAGAGAATAAAATAGGTTGAATTTGTTTCGGCATAGCCTTATACACATAGAAATTATAGGTAGTATTTTAGCTATTTTTCAAAAAAGGGAAAGATATCTTTATTTCAAACAATACTTTCAAGAGGGTAAAATACCACAGATGAATTTATTGAAAGTGAAACAAAGAGATAAATATTCCACAAACAATCAAATAACTTGCACACATAGAGATCTCTCAAGACAAGAAATGCAAATCTTCAAAAAAAAATCTCTCTAAAGGTTACAACATATAATAAATACACTCAAAATTTATAAAATATAACTAGAAGAAAAAAGATAGATTGGGCCATGAGGTCTACCCATTTTTATAAAAAATATGTCATAAAAGACATGTAGTTTTTGAAAATCAAACACCCAGTAAATATCATGCAGATTTGAAAACCCTCATGCAAAAAGAGGTGAGTTGCTCTATTTCTAGAATTTTGAACTTGTGGATTGACTATAACATGGCATGCACAAGCTAGGAGTGATCTTGGGTATAGCGTGGCATGGTATGGTATGACTGGAACTAGAGATCTCCATGTAAGGACTCTTCATTTGATAGTGTCTAAAACTAGTTTCCTCGTGTAAAAAGAGGTGCCTAAAATAGAACTTGACTTTTTATAATAAAATATATTATTGAAAATAAATTCCATGTTTCTTTTCATTCAAACCCTAACATGCAAAAATTTAAATGAGACTTTTACAACTTTCTAAGTCTTTACCATTTTTGCCAAAATGAAATGTGCAATTTACACTTCATGATTTTGAACCTTTTTAACAATTCACATTTATCAAAATGAAAAGTGCAATTTACACTTGTGTTTTTTGTAACTTTCACTTTATCAAAAATATGAAGTGTTAAAAACATGTCTTTCTCTTTCTCAAAAAGATTTATAAAAGTATAGTTATACTTTTGCAGGGAAATTGAAAATTACAAAGCTTTTCAAATGACATTACAATGACAATACAACATGACATTAATCAAAGAGCAAGATTAATTAATGTCCAAAATTTCCTCAACTTTTTTTAATCATTTTTGGCTTATAACTTCTCTGTATATGCATCAAAGGCATTGAAAATATATTTAATTTTCTATGCATCCAACCCATAAGAATAGATGTTAGAGGTTGTACAATATGCCTAAACATCAAACAATTCTCTTATGAAGGTTCTTGTGCCCTAAATTTTAATCCTCATTTGATCAATTTCTTTCTCAGATCTAATTAACCTATGGATGGAACTTAGGGCAAAGACTATGTCCTTTACAAAATCCTTCTCAAATAATTTCTTGAAATTATTTTGAACCTATTCTACCTAAAGGAGATTGTTGGCATCATGTAATGGGTGGTATGACATTAAATTCATCATGTTGTCAATCTCGTATAATACATCAATTACCTTGTCATGAGCCTCCTTGGCTCACTCAGTGGACTTTGTTAGTACTCTTATCTAAAATTGAGTAGCCCTGTGTAGTTCCTCATTCTCAACATCATCCTCAATATTTTCTCAACAATCAGGGTATTCATATCAATTGATTTTATGGTTATTAAATTGGGATAATGCATATTCAAACTCAAATTTCTCCTTCATATTTATTGATCTGCTCCTTCAAAATTTATTTCTTCTCTATGATGATTTCATAATGTTCCATCATGGCTGCAAAAACCCTATTACCTTTTATGATCAATTCCTCAGACCATTAATTTTTTCCCTTCCCATATGAGCAATATCTCATATAGAATCAAGTATGGCTTAATCTAGACTGATTAGTTTCACTACATGTGGTTGTTATGATGTTTCACCAGGCTTTATGAATTAGTTCAGTACTTTAGTCAATTGATCTACCTTTCTTTTCATCTCATCCTTGGTCGCTTTATCATGATCAATTCTTTAGAAGAGAGATTTGATACTTGTTTCCACATCATGCTTGAGTCCCTTTCTTGTTTTCTGACCAAAGTGTATATGAGAAACTTGATAATCTTCTACGAGAAGATCCTATTTTGATTTTTCTAGTGGGAAACTATAATTTTGACACATCTCTCTCCTTTATCATCATTGAATGTCCTTGAGTGGGTTTTGGGAGTGGGTTTTGATTTCTTCTTGACTTATGACATGCTAAAGTCAAAAAATTTAGGATCAATCATTATTTTCCACTTCTTACCAACTAATTATGATAACCAACTAAGGGTAGCCTTTTGTTAATCTGACATTATTACTAAATAATTAATAACTGATGTAGATGCACTAGTTGATACTGTGACTAATGGGGACTCCTAGAAATTTGATACCAATGGTTTCTCAGGAGGTGCCTATGAAGATCCACTCTCATCATTGGTTTACAAATCAATATTTACACCAAGTATCTATGTTTCTCCAACCTCTATTTATGATATAGTTTAAATAGTGTAAATGGGGGAAGTGGAGGGTAGAATAGGCACATGGGTTGTGAATTTGGGAACTGGTGGAAGGCTGGAATCTAAAGCACTAAATGTGTTAATCAAGTATGTAAGACTACTCAAGTTTGGTGATGTGAAAATAATGGGATGTGACAAAGGGGAAATAGTACTTATCCTAAGGGTTGAGGTGACCTACCAAACTATAGTCAAGATGATTGATTCCATTGTAATGTATTTATTGGGTGGTGTTTGGAATTAATGGTGATGAAATGGAAGGAATTATAAATGGAATGGAAATCAAGAGTGGACCAAATAGTTAAGGTGAAGTGGGAGGAAGGGAAACTAGAGTGAAAACTTGAGCTTCCACTATAAGGGGACCCTAAGTATCCACTTGAATTATTTGTGCTAATTACACTTGGATTACTGATGTGTATGAAATGGTAGGTGAAGTGGAGACAAGTAGAGGGGTTGACACTAGAGGTAGAGGTGATAAAAATTATGGATCAATGGGGACCTGAGAGACTTGAGGAGTAGAGATAGTTGGTAGAGGTGTTGAACCCAGGAGAAGGGGGCTAGTGAAAATAGGAGTTAAGGCTATGGGATATAAAACTATGGATCCTTGTAATTTTTATGCTATGTCTTCTACTAAAAGATCAATCATTTCATTTGTAGCTTCTTCATGTCTACTTGATTCTCATTTTCTTGTTGATGGCTCACTACGGCCCTCCTCTAAAGGAGTGATACCTCCTACTTTGAGATTAAGGAGCTTCTCTTTAACCCTTATTATCTCCCTTATTATCTGCACACCCTTATTTATTAACTAATTGATATTTATATTAATAATAAGGGTTGTTTTATCAAATAGAGAGAAGGATTTAGAAATTAACCACCTCATTACTAGTAAAGGTATAATAATGATCTATGTAATATAGATCAAGTCCACTCTAGAGTTTTTATCCACTAAGTCATCAAGGACTGATTCCAAATCATAGTCTTTTCTTTGTTGTAGGGACATACTAGAGTAGTCCCTCATCCTAACCATCTCTTTATCATCACAATATTCCCAAAATCCTCATAATATGGTACATGTTCATATGTTGCCAATTATAGTGTATTAGTGACCTCACCATATGGATCAAAGTAAGTTATGAACTTCAAAGTCCTTAGTGTTATGCCCAAACTAAAAATCAAAGGGATGTTAGGTTCTATCTAAGAGGAGTTTATGTGTCTCCATAAGTTTCCTAACCAAATATAACATTGCCCATTTATCACTTACATATTGGGGAATTGTGTAGAGACAATCACTAAATCTAACTACCCTAATGTAGGAGTAGGTGGGGAACTATATGAAAAAGGAACCCCATTTGGTGATTTCATCTTTTATTGCCTTGGATAACCTTATTTTCCCAGGCTCCTAATTAAACATGATAATGATGTTGTAGATGAAAGAATTGTTAACTCTCTTGAATTGTTGTCTACTAGCCTATAACCTGAGATCAAGGTAGTAGTTATAAACTCTAGTTATTTCCTCAAAAATTGTATTGAGACTTGAGATCAATCTTACTTTGGCCAAGATATAGACAATATATGATGTCATATAAAATTTATTTGTCATTTGCACCTCCATCAACTAGTTGTGGAGGGAATCACTTATTAATTGGGCTCAATATATTTATTGTTTATTTTCTCTAATGATCTGAATATACTAGTACATCTAATCCTAATAACACTTGGAATTAGTATTAATAGTGACTCTATTCAATAGTGCTATAATATCTCTGACATTCTCTATGAAATCAAATCTATACATAGTCTTAGGCAATCTGGTGGAAGAATGCTTGGGAGTCTTGAGTCATTGCTTGTTAATTATATTTTGACATCCATCTTTTTTCTCTTCATAAAATTTTATAGATGTCTATGGATTTATATCCAAATAACTCTCAAACTCAAGAATGGTAAACATAGAGTTGATGAAGTTAGGATCAAGATCTAGAATCTTCTCCCCTTTCTTACTATAGACTTGTCTTCTATTAGGGTCATAATATTGGACCATTGTAAGGATAAACTCAGGGTTTTGAATAGATAGAGGGAAGGCTATAACTTATGGTAAACTAGAGTCATAGAAACTCTAGATCTAGTCACTTTTGAAATCTACACTTATCCTATCCCAAAAATCTCTTAGGTTAATGAGACCTAAATATGTGTCTTTTATTTATTTCATATTAGACACCAAACAAGAATTCACTCCAAGGCCCTTAGATTTTAACTTCTTTTCTTTGGGAGGCATGGAAACTAAATTTATTACTTGTGAGAAACTAACTAAGAGACTTGGTGGGATTTGCATGTGTCTAGAGCACCTATATTCTCTGACAAAACTTGGAAGTGCTTGAAGAACATCTAGTGTTCATCATGCTTGAGGTCTGTGAGATATCTAACAGAAGTGGAAAGTGATTAAGGCATGTCTAGTATCTGTGGGGATACTTATGGGGGATTTAAGTTCCTAAGGTAGGTCTAGTATCCAATAGAACACTAGGGAAACTTTAGAAAGGAATATTCTCTATTTTGAATTTGAGGGTATATACCTAGGAATATTCACTTTGGCTAGGTGAAATTCAAGATTTTGATTATACAGTCTTGAAGGGGAAATAAAAGGATTTCTTTGGATGATGTTTTGAGAGGAAAATATTTGAGATGAAGCTTCCAAAAATGAAACCCTAGATTACCCCATACTACCTTAGACATGTTAATTTAACAAGATAACCACACAAATCTACCTTCTAGGGATTTAGATGACAATTTTTAATGGAAAAAACCCTAATGAGGCAAGCCAAAAGATAATTTGAATAGGGAAATTTTTCAAGAAATGAAAGCAACTTGAAAGCTTAAAATTAAAGGAATTTATGGTGTAAAATTAAGGGAAGTACCATGAAATAGTCAAAAATGAGGTAGAAGATATCTTTTATAGTCATGGCTCTCTTGGAGGTACTCATAACACATGGCTTGAGGATTTGGTAGCATGACATGAATAGCTAGAGCTCCAAAATTCACTTACAAATTTAACAAATAATAATAAAATCCCCCAAACACTACGTTAAATAGTTATAAAAAACACTACAATTAATGTGAGCTCAGGTGGTTAGTGGTGGAGGTTGGACCTGTTTAGAGTAGGTCCATTCTCCATAGAAAGGCTTGGTTTAGCAAGAAGTGGGACTCAATGTGCACTTTGCATGTTGAAAACACGCAATGTGCACTTTAAGTTCCACATTTTGTGGGAAGGGGTTTGGTGAGTTGGTAGAGGTTGGACCTGTTTGAGGCAAATACTCCACTAACAGGATGATTAGATTTGGCATGAGGTGGAACCCATGGGTCACTTTGCATGTTTGGAATGTGAAAAGTGCACTCAAGGTTTCAGGTCCTATAGTGCATAGTTGGTAAGTGTTTTTGGCATAAGGTAGAGCTTGACATACACTTTACATGTTATAAAACATGAAAAGTGCATCTAAGGTTACATATTACATTAGATGGGGGGTATATATGTCTATTAGGATTTGGATCCTGTCATGCACTTTACACATTGTAAAAATGTGAAAAGTGCATGCTAGGTTTCATATTCTATATGATGGGTTCATGGAAAGATCCAGAGCCCACCATGCATTTTACACATTATGAAAATGTGCAAAGTGCATGGTGAAGTTCTAGATTTCATGGTTTTTGGGTATACATGTTTTGTGGGAAATAGAACCTATGAAGCAATTTGCACAAGTATAAATTTCATCCAAAGCTCTAGATTTTGTAAGGTAAAGGGAAAGATGGGTATTTTGGAGCATTTAGGGTTTTTCCTAAAAATAAAGGGGGTCTCCCTTAGGGTATTAGATGTAATGAGATTTTTGGGACAAAAATATAATCAGTATAATTTTAGGAAGAGTGATCATGTTAGCAACAATCAATTATTCAAGGAATGTTTTAATGGGCACTCCTAAGATGGTAAGACATCCTTTTCTAGTTCAAGTCTTTGGTTTGCCTTGTGGCACTTGAATAGATGAGGCATTCTACTAATTTGTGGGGTTTCTCTTTTTTATTGTTTGTACATACTATTATTTGGAATCTGTAACCCCATCTCCCACAACATTTTTATTCTTGTTGAATATTTTTAACTTTCCCAAAAAGGATTTATCTTGGTTTTGATTGTGTTCATTTTGATAATATGGTTTATTCATTCCCTTTTCAATAAGTGTTCTTTTAGTTTACTTCCCCTTCTCAATAATCTCATCAAAAAATTTGGCACATTGGATTTTTAAATGATATTTTAGTTCAAGAGTAAGATTGTCAACAAATATTTTGGCAAGCTCCTTTGAAGGCACTATGTATCAAAGGCAACTTGTTAAACTTATCCATTATTGCAATAAAGATGTTAAGCTTTCCATACTTCTTTGTTTAGTGTTATATAGGTCTATGATGGAGACATCATATTCAATATTGAATGAAAAATGTCTAAAAAATTATTTATTTAATTCCCAAAAATTAGATATAGACCCCTTTAGCAGGTGCATGAACCATTCTAGGGATGGTCTAGTGAGACTTTTTCAGAAAAGTTTTAATAAATAGGCATATTCATATGCAAATTCATGACAAGCCACATAAAATTATTATATATGGTCTCAATAATCACCTTTCCCTCTATATTTTTAAAACTTAGGTACCTTGAAGTGAGGTGGGAAAGGTATTTTCAAGATGCTCATGTCTAAGGGAGAAGATAAAAAATATTCATATTTATATTTCATTGCCTATGTGCACAGGTCATTTTTTTGGAGAGTCTCCTTCATCACTTTCCATTCTTGTGTGAATTTTAGATCCCGAAGTGGACTGGAGGTTTTATCATGATTATTATGGGGTCTATGGGTGTTGTGGGTATTTTAATAGGGGACAATGGTAAGTTGGTCTAGTTGATCTTCTAGGATAGTTTGTCTCATGTATCCTCAATACAGTTATTTCAAAGAGGTGTAAATCATTCTTATTCTTAAAATTCTTGGTCCACACCTTCATCTTCTTTAGGTTATTGATTATTTTGGGCATTTTGACATGGTGTATTAGGTCCGTTGGATGGACGGACTATGTGTTGTAAAATATTATAGTCAAAGTTTGATGTTAGTGTGCCTCCTATTTCAATGGCTTGGGATAGAACTTGATCATGGTTTTCATATAGGTTTAGGTTAATTAAATTCCTAACATCATCATTATGGAGGGTATTGAATTAGTAATCTTCTCCTTCAAGAGTATGCATTCACTATGTGTGTGATCATGATCCCAAGTTAGATCACCTAGATTCCATAGTAAATCATTATCTTGGTTAGAAGCTTGTCCTATCTTGAGTTGTTTGGAATGGGTTTAGATCACCATATTTAATGAGGTAAGGAGATATGTGATGATGTGTCATAGGAAATGTGAATTTTTTGAATACTAACTCAGTCTAAAAATCAAATCTACTAGTGGTCAAAGAAGGTGATGTGGTGATTTTTGGAATGACTAAGAATTACCAAAAGACAAAGCCTTGTAAGAGTCCAATATAGCAAGAATGAAAGGGAGTGATGGGATAAAATACCTTTTATACAAGAAAAATGGTGATTGGATGGGTGCTATGCATGAAAATGCATTTGACAGAGAGAAGTGATGGGTGCTAGATTAGAATCTTGATAAGACTATGTATTTTTGATAATACTTAGTCCAAGGATATGATAATGAGGATAAAAGGAATGGGTGACCACTAGAAGTTGATTCCAAGACTAAATATAGTATTCAAGGGTGATGACAAAATATGAGATGGATGGGGTATGAAAGATAGAAGATATAGGATGGGAAAATATGAGATGAATATGAGAGGAATGGAAGCTATAGGATGGGTGTTAAATGGATATAAAATATATGATAGATATGAGATGTTGTTTGGGATAAGTAATGGAAAATATAGGATGTATATAAGGATATAAAATGGATGTTGTTTAGGATTGATATGAGGGGTATGGAAGATGTAAGATGTATACTATATGGGTTAAATATATAGGATAGATATTAGATGTTATCTAGGATAAGGAGTGAAAAATGTGGGATGAGTGGAAAATATAAGATGAGTAGATGATATAGGTTGGATTCAATTTAAGATTAGTGGGATGGATAAAGGATATAATATGGGTATTAGATTAGATGGAAGATGAAACATTAGAGTGTGGAAGATATGAGATGAGTGTAATATGTAAGATGGGTGTGGTTTGGGATGGATGTGATGATGGGATTGATATGATGATGGAGTATAAGAATGGATATTAGCCTAGGAGTATCTAAGGTGTCAAAACAAAGAGGGTGCATCTAATTCAATTTATAAACAACACAATTCTAACACAACAAATTAAATGACAATTCCTAAGTTAGTAAACTAAAAAAGGTGCGTAACCCAATACTCACACCATATAATGGCTTTATGGGTGAGGTTATAGGCTAATGACTTATTATTAAATCAACCAATTCCTCTTGACCCCATATGTACTTGATGGCTTCTTAGGAGTTTATCTTACCTCTTGTAGTAAAATGCCCATTATGGCCAAAAGGTCCTATGTTAGGTTTGCATAAGGGTTTCTAGGGTATCCCTCGATATACATGAAAGTATAGTGGGGCCCAAGTATGTATAAGATGTTTTCTAATCACCATACATATTAGAGCTTAACCACCCTTGACTCCAAGAAACCCTTTATGGGCAATTCTTCTTAGACACCTAATGACAAATCTCTTAATTTTTATACTCCACTAGAACATGGAGTTTGGTCTACTGCATGATCATGAAATACACATTTCCAACCCCTAATTTATAATCATATACATGGGGATGAATTAAATGTCACATGTTATCCTAGACTCAAAAGGGGTAACAAATAGGTAAGGACAATTAATTTTGCCCAACTAATTACCAATGTGAGAAAAACACAGATATATCAAATCAAACCACACACAACAAGAAAATATATACAAGTAATGAGAATAAAATATTATGTTTTTGGCACCCCCTCCTACAAACATAAAGGTTAGGAGAAAAAATGGGGTGCCTAGATCTTGAGGGGTCCTACACAAAGTGGTTAATAGTTTAATTTTATACAAGACTACAACTCCTTATAAAACCATAATTACACAAGTCACGACCACAACTAGAAACTATAAAACCATAACTTTAAATCAAAACTACAAGTTTTGAGTTGTGATATTATAGTAGATAGATAAATACAATAGTTAACCTACAAAAATGTGATTTTTAATCAAAATTACAACTAATTATGCAAGATCACAATTCTCAAAAATTCACAATCTATGGTTTTGTACAAATTGGAAAATTTATAAAATATGTTTGATATAGATAAATACTAGTGAGATGACTTTAGCTTTTAGAATATTTTAAATAGATAGGTCAACTTTAAAAGAAGGCTATCTAGTTTACAAACTTGAGTATACTATTAGGATGTTAAAATAAGGCTATCTAGATAATATACTCTAATGCATAGATATAATGACAAACTATGCTCTTTGGAAGATTAATTAAAAAGATCAAACTGTACCCTAATTTTGCTTAAACACAAAATTGCTACTGTAACTACAAAACCATAGACAATAGGTCAAAATCACATATTTGAGTTTTGTAGTATTGTGGTAAGGGGTTAAAC
The DNA here is from genome assembly GCA_037957365.1 of Torreya grandis. Lineage (NCBI taxonomy): Eukaryota > Viridiplantae > Streptophyta > Pinopsida > Cupressales > Taxaceae > Torreya > Torreya grandis. The sequence continues at coordinate 2,023,281 of JARHVA010000081.1, forward strand.
AAGTTAATGATGAGGTGTTTGGTATTTTACTCACTCTTCCTCTTATACCTATTAGTCTTGCACACAATAAAACCTAGAATATCCCTTGCAAACACACATTTAGGTAGAAATAGCCAAATTTCAAAATGGTTAGGATGGAAAAGAGGTGCCTTAGCTTAAGGATGACTTATTATTGTCTAACAAACACTGAACAACCTTTATCTAAAAATTAAGAACTCACAAGTTATATTTTTACCAATTTGGGTAGGAAAGAAAAAATCACAATTCTCAGTGGCAATACCACAATTACCAGGTCAAGGCCATAGATGGGAAAGTCATGATATTGTAATTTATACACAATTGATCAAAATCTTGATTAATCCTCCTTTTCCATAGATACAAGAGACAAAATACTCTTCCAAGCAACATAGATATAAACTTAATAACTTGTAGAGAAAGCCAATGATAGATAAGAAATAGGGATATAATGGAAACCATAATTTTGGCAAAACTATGACTCCAACTACAAAACTATAATTACCAAGGCAAGGTCACTAATTCAAAAGTTATGATATTGTATTTGGGGCACAAACAATCAAGATGTTAGATTAACCCTTCCTTTTCCTATATAGATGAGATTAAGACACTTCTAGACAACAAATGAACTTGAAAAAGGGTTAGTAAAAATCAAAATATAGAGATATGACCCGAATTGGTAGACTCAACAAAACCATAATTACACCTGCAAGATCACAATTAGTTGAGTAAAACTACTATTTACAAAGTTACAATTTTGCACAAAGACAAAAACCTATAAAACCCCTAAATCATTAGCAGTTAAGACCATATAATTATCAAGATGTTAGATTAACCCTTCCTTTTCCTATATAGATGAGATTAAGACACTTCTAGACAACAAATGAACTTGAAAAAGGGTTAGTAAAAATCAAAATATAGAGATATGACCCCAATTGGTAGACTCGACAAAACCATAATCACACCTGTAAAATCACAATTATTAGAGTAAAACTACTATTTACAAAGTTACAATTTTGCACAAAGACAAAAACCTACAAAACCCCTAAATCATTAGCAGTTAAGACCATATAATTATGCAATATATCTATTTTCCTATAGAACTATGACTACAATATCATAAATACCATTATAAAATTACAGATTGCCTATACGTGATAATTTTTCAAAATTTGGTGCTCAATTTATGTCCTGTTGTTCTTCCAAGCTCCCAAATCACTTCCAACAAGCTTAGAGGTTAGTTTAGGGAGTAAATCCCACTGTGGTCACCAAAATGTATCATAATTTTAGATTCACCTCTTATTACTATTTTTAGTAATAAAATCCTAAAATCTAAACACATTATTAGGAGATAAAAGAGATAATTAGATTGCTATAGAGATTCTTACCATTATTTTACCTCTTTATAACTCCTCTCCTAGATTTCCAAATGGATTCTTGATGTCAAATTGATGGATGTTGGATTTCTTGATTTTGTTTGATAATGGCTTCCAATGGATAATGTGTGCTTGATAATGACTCTTGATGGATAAAAGAAGGATGATTATGGATGTAAGATGGAGGATAATGGTAACAAGTTGATAGTTTTCCAAGCTCCAAGTTTTCATGGAGGACGGTGGTTTAATTATATAGGAAGTGGAGGGAAGAATCAATAGATCTAATTAAATTGTGAGTCATTGAGATCAATGGTTACGATATTTCCAAGGAATTTAAAATTATTTGAAATCTCTAAAATGGAGAATTCTCAAGGAAATGGGGCTAAAATAGAGGAGATTTCTAGAATTATCCAATTCTATAAATCTCTATTAGGTTTTAGGGGTTTAGGAATAGATATAAATAGGGTAGTAGATGGGTAGGTAGAATAGATTTTATTTTTAAATTGGCAAGTAGCTTAGGGAGAAGGTTAGTAAGTAAATGGGTTTTGTTAGTAGTTTAATGAAGGAGATTAATTGGCTTATGGGATATAATAAGGTTTTTAGGATGTAGTAAATAATGAATGGGATATTAATCAATTTGGTATGAAATATCATTATAGGTTAAATTAGTGGAATTAATGGGGTGAGTGGATTTTAGTGCATACATCCCCTACAAGGAAACAAAGCATAATTGCAAGCATGGCAGTCTCTACAAATCATACATCTCCTTAAAGTAATATTGTTGTAAATTATACTCAATATGCTTCAATACCTCAAGTTATAAACACTTATTTTCCACCAAGGACTCAATAAAGAGTAGGTAGTTTTTCTCTAAACATTGTGGACTCATTGAAGAATGCTAAGACATCTATTTCTCTTTGGGATGTACTTCATATGCCTGGACAAAAGGAGCTTTTGAAAAAATAGTTATCCACCATCCATGTTATTCATCCATCACCAAGTCATGTTAATGATAATGTTCCTCTTACTAATGCTCCCAATAACATTATGGAACCTTCTACCAAATCTATGAAGCCTCCACCTTTCAACCTCACACTCATTGTGGTGGATAAGCTTGTTCATAACTACATAGTTGATAATGGAGCTAGAACATCAATGATGCCCAAATTTGTATCTAAAAAATTGGGTTTAAAATATAGACCACATAGCAAGGGGGTGATTAAATTAGATGGGACACCTACCAAATCCATAGGATTGATCAAAGGGTTGAAGGTTTTATTACATGATTATCCTAGTTTCCCCATCCTCCAATATATTATATTTGTTGACTTGCTTACCCACTTTACTATCTGCCTCTCAAGGTATTTCATAGCTAGGATAAGAGGCTACCTCTTAGTTGATTGGTCCTTCTTGGCATTCAAGACAAGATATGGAGAAAAGGTAACCATTAAGGCTCAACCACTTTCTAAATTTCACATTGAACCCTATGTTGAAGTAAGTCCCAATCTGAATTGTGTCATTAATGATAAAGAGGAGTCTATTATGGATGATGGTGATTCTTCCAAGATTAAAGGTATTTATAATTTTTTTCTTGATGATTATGATACTAAGACATATGAGCATAACCCTTATGTCCCCATGGAAGAAATTGATTTGGGAATATATTGCTTACATGAGGAAGAAATGCCAATACCTTCACTCACCAAAGAGGAAGGTGAAAATGATGGAATGTGGAAAATGTTTTTTGATGGCTCAATAAGTAATATTGGTGAAGGAGATGGTTTTATGTTGGTTTTCCCATCCAAACAAAAATATTATTCTTCACATAGGTTCCATTTTAGTTGTACTTAAAATGTGGTTGAGTATGAATTTTCCATTCATGGCCTTCAATAGGCAAGGATAAAATGAATCAAGAACCTACAAGTATATGGAGATAGAAAATTGATTGTGCATCAAGTTAGGAATGTGGTTTCTACCAAGAACCCTTTCTTAATTCCTATAATCATAGGGTATGGGATTTACTTGAATATTTCAATGCATTCAACATATAATCAATCCCAGGGGAGCATAATAACCATGCTGATAGACTAGCTGCTATAGGAGCATAATTTGATACACCTACTACCATAAAATAAAAAGGAAAGAAATCCCACATAAAGGTCATTATCAAACCTTCCATACCTAATAATGAGGTGTTTTGGAATTTGTTTGATAGTGACAAACACATTACACTTTTATTTCAAAATGAAGTTGAGTTTTCCTTAGAAAACTAGAAAAGACACCAAAAATATTCTAATAATCAGATTGTGCAGTTGATTTAACTTTTTTTGCAAATAATAGAGTTTTATTCTTATTTTAGTTAAGGATTTGGATTCATAAATCAATACATAATATAGAAATAATTGCAATCCTAATTTATGTAATTGTTTGTCTTTTTCACCTATCTAAAAATAATAATAAATAGAAAGAAATATAACTTATCTTGAAAATAGAATAAGATGGTTGATATAGAGGCTAAAAATGGCTATGCAAGACTAGGACAATGTCAAAAACTTGAATCTATATTTTTTTTGGTGAAAGGATAAAAGTGCCAAAAATGGGACACTTTGGTGTTTGGCATTGTTTTCCACTCCTACCACTATTGTCCAAACTAGTGACAAAGACCTAAAACTTTTTGGGTATTTGTGTTGTGCCTGTATGAGCTTTCTTGTGAGAAATTCAAGTGTTGATTATCAATGAAACTCACTATAGAGCTGATTTTTTCTTCAAATATTAATACTCCATTATGATTCATAAAAAGGTATTTGAATCACTTGAGAAAGAGGGGAGGCTAGTGTGTAAGATATACTGAACGTGTAATCCACAACCCTTGTGTGGGCACACTGCCTACATACTAATACTCCAAATAGGGATCAAGCCATGTGCAATTCTCTCACCTAGTGTGCTTTATGTAATAGTGTGATGTGGATGCAAAATGCCAATTTTGACAGTGTTTGATGTGGCTAGGGATTGATTTGAGGGTTTGAGTATGTTTTTAGTTGTGTTGGGTGACTGTATGTAGAGAATAGGGAAGTTTGCCTTAGTGATTTGTTTGTATTCTTGCTTTATTTGTAAGTTTTGTTACCTCACTTGTAAATGAGCTTTGAGTATAATTTTATAGGGAATAATTGGTCATGGGTCAGATGTATTTTCTCTAGGTAAACATAATTAAGGAAAGGGATCAAATGAAAATGATCATTAGGGCTCAAACTATAAATGGCTAGGAGCATTAAAAATGGGACACCCTGGGGTCCAATGCTATAATCCAAGTATGACACTCCTATCCTATAGAATTGAGACGTAGGGGAATAGGACTGGCATGGGAAACATAGCCTAGCTAAGTTGTAATGATTGTTTAGAAGGTTTCAGATGATTAGTAAAGATTAAAAAGATGTTAGAAGAGTCACAAGATCATGAAAAAAGAAGTTATGGATAGGGTGACACAAGCCACACTCAAACTACTAATTTAGACATTTTATATGACTACATTTCCACCCCCTTTATTCTAGTGATGCATCAAATCAAAATACAATGATAAAGGAAAAATAGAAAGTGTACCTAAACTTAACTACAAGGGTGAAGCTCATGAATATGTGTGATGATAAGTGAGCATAAAGAGAGCATAGCGTGAAGCATAAATCTATAAAATAAAGCAAGGAGTAGATTAGTTCTTACTAGACATGCTATATCTAAAATAAAAATGTAGAAAAGCTAGGTAAAAGAAAGAGGAAGAGAAAGGAATGAATACACCTCATCAGGTACACAAACCAATAAAAAACCTATTGTGATGTTGAGTGATGATAAGTGATGTTATACCAAGAGTAATATCATGAATAAAACTAAGTGTTCAATTCCTCAAGGGTGGCTTAAGAATACAAAGGTTGGCCCTTTGGCTCCACCATCACCCACTAAGTAAATATATGTGATCATGCATGTGCTAATCAATGTTTGGACTATGTGTCTAATCCCTCTGAGTAGGTGGCTCAAGAATAAAAAGGCACGCTAGTATTTTGGATCCATCATTGCCCACTAAGTGTGAACTATGAACTGATACTAGTATAAATGTGTGTCATATGAGATGGCTCATGAAGCCCATGAATTATTTATAATATAAAAATGTGCATGGATAGCAGAATGTGTACTAAGAAATAGGCCAATCTTGGCCACTCTAAAAGGTGGAGATTAGGCTTGTATGAAAGACACTCTAAAACTAAGAACTAAGCTTATATGAAAGCCACTCTAAAATGATGTCAACCACCTATAGATGGAATAAGGCACACAACTACTAAAAATACCTAGGTAATATGATTAAATGGAAAGAAAAGATGGACAATATTCCACACATATTGCCACCAATCATTGGTGTCTATAACATAGATTCTGATCTAGAAGTTATACTAATTGCCCAATATAAAATTGGAAGCGAATTCTATTATGTCATGCATAATTCCCCTCATAAATGGATACTTTGAGTAAAAATATATTGAAATTACCCAATCTAAATTGAACTATAGCTTTCAAAACTATAATTGACTTTACCTTTTTGTTTTTTCTAAAAATTTTGGGTTTTTGGTTGTTTGGACATGAGTATAGAAAAGTAGACACTTTGGTATCCAACAATGTTGTCCAATTCTGGCACTCTTGTCCTTTACTATTTATGATGAATATTCTATATTTTTCACTTTTTTTTGTTCATTCTACATGTTCTGAACTTTGATTATTGTTCTGAGTGTTTTAAAAATTGATTTTTTAATTGGTAAAGGGCTCTGATCTCTATGACAAAACCCCTATTTTTTGCCTCCTCTTCTAAAGGTAGGAATGAAGACCCTACAATGGATACCCTTATAAAAAATATCCCTAAAATTTTATTATGCTATGAAATACATGATATTGTAATGATAATCCAAAATATGTCTCAAGATATAGCATAGTTTATATTGGAGATTATTAGATCAATAAGGGTATGCCTGGATAGATGTAACAATGTAATAGCATGTGAAGTCTACTAAACTAAAAATAAAAAATCTTGTTATTTTTAAGTAGGGATGGAGCATGATGTCCATCATGGAATCTAATAAGGCAAGATAATACATGATGTGGATCATGGCATTGTAAATAAATGAGAAGCAAACAAGCATGCAAGGCAAGAATCAAGAAGCATACAAAAGAGGCCAAAGGGCCAAGTAAACTAGGGACATGGGTACATGTCACTCAAACTAGGAAAATCAAGTATACAAGACATGTTCAAATGCCCACATACATATATAATTAAAAATAAGAAAGATTGGTATGAGGGCCATAAGCACATACAAGAGTACAAGTAAAGGACATTGGCAAATTTCCTACGACACACATAAGTAAAAAAATAGGAAATGAGAAATGAAATCACTTATAGCTAATCAAATAAATAAACATATGCATGTAAATGATAGAAATAGTATCACATCTAACTAATCAAATTAAGAATTGAAAATATGAAAAATATGTAGTACAAGATTAGATAGATGCTAGAAAATACACAAGTGTTATATACTAGTGAGTGTTGATTAAAAAAAAGTGTAAGCTAGTTAGTAATGTACATCAACATGATAACTAGAGTGTGTGGTGTAGGAATGACATAACCTAGATGGTGTAGTCATGTAGAAGATGCCCTCGGTGGGTAGATATGTCAATTTATGTCTTGAATGTAGAATTACAATGCTCCCTCAATGGGTAGAGTGAAGCAATCAAGGATCTTGGTGTCACTATACACACTCCAAGAAGATCAAGTGAAGCATGGTAATGTAGATAAATCAAAAAACAATAGGATAGAATAGATAAATGCAAGTCTAGCATGGTAGTAAAAATGTAAAGCATGGATAATGCATACAGTTGAAATGTTTTTGGTGTTTTGAGTTATTTGAATGGTTTTGTATCTTGACATGTTATATTGTTTTTGGTATTTTGAAATATTGTATTTTTTTTGGTATTATTAAATAAGATATGTACAATTAATCATAAGGAAACTATGTACAAAAAATTAAGCTGATAAATTATGTACAAGTAAGTAGAAAAAATATGTACAAGTATGTTGAGAAATTATGTACAAGAAAGAATGAGAAAAAATGATACTAACCAATGAGTCTCAACAGAGACTCCTTGTCATGGTGTCTTGTATCAAACAAAGGAATCATGCATGATTATGAAGCATGAGGGAATGGCTACGAATATGACTCTAAATATTTGGATTCATTATCATTATCTTGGAAATAATAATAACCTATATCGTTCCACTCATCATTATCATCTTGATTTTGAACCAATGGAATGCTAGTGTTGGATTTAATTGTATCTAGATCTTTTCCTTTGATAAATTATGTTTGTAAATGATTTGCCTTAGGATGTTCAATAAATTTCAAACCTTGGTGACAAACATTATCAACTAATAGAATAGGAGTAGTGATGCCTTGATCATTGCTTGCCCAACCCTTGACCTTGATAATCAAACTGTTGTAGATATTTTTGACCGAAATCATACTAATTTGAAAGTTGAGCCTCATTTTAGAGAGGTATATTTGTATCTTTTTTGTGCTTTACCTATGCTTGTGATATTGTTTGTTGCTCTAATTTTGCTTTTTTATCCTTTTATTGTTCTAAGTTATGCTTTGGTAACCAATTTTATACTATTTATAAATTTAACTCTTTGTGAATGTGTTTATGTGAAGGTATTTATTATAAATTATCTATTGTATATGTTTTTTCAATTCCAAACATGAATTTGTGTGATACCCATACATTCTATGATATACACAATAATATCTGGTTCTTCTCACTGGATGTAAAGGAGATAGTTTGATCAACTTAGATTTAATCATTTCCCTTACTACCTCACTTGAACTCTCATTTGCTCTTTGATTTTTTTTGAATCACTAGTTGTAGAGTTACTTTCTTGTGATTTATTGTTTTGATATGTAATACTGCTTGCAACCAATTAACTAGGTGAAGGTGCATTTACATGATTGATACAAGGGTACCTTTGAGGCTTTTGTATTATAATTTGATTTTCCAATATTGTGATATTTTCATGAAATCACTGATTCTGCATTTGTAAATCTAAAATTAACTTGCTCATACTGGTGATTTGATCCCTTAGAGTCTCCTAAGTGTAAACCTTAGTTGCTTCTAATTGAACATGTAAGCATATATGTTGAAGAGGGTTTGAAGAAGCTATAGGCTTAATGTATGAATTAATAACAATATTATAGGTTTCCACACCTTTTGGAGAGGTAATATCATGGACCTGGTTAGAGGGAAAGTAGCTATCACCCTCTTGGAGGAGAGGAGGAGAAGGAAATTCTTTCGTGTGCATAAAATATGACATTTAAACTTGACAGGTGGTTATTGGCTTATGTAATGGATACTCTAAGTTTATAAGTATTTTATTCTTAATTTAATTAAACATAATAGATATATATCATGTTAAAGAAGTAATGAAATATGACATATATTTGAATTGGTCTTAAAATAGCATGTATATATGTATTTATGTCATTTTTGAATTCATGCCAAATGAAAGGAATCAAGCATGCAAGAGAAAATATAAAAATTTGCATAAGTAAATCATGATTAATAAAATTGGAATATTCATCCCAATGTAAAAAAATCAAAATTTTAATTTTGAAACCCTAGGCTAGGGTTTGAAAATACTGGGACCTATTATAGGCAACTAGGGTTTGAAAGAAATAATTTTTAAAATTACTATGGTAAATTTTAAAAATTAAATGTGAAATTTTGATTTATATATGCAAAAACATTCAAAATAATATTTCTAAAATGAGAAAGGAATTTTACCTAGGATCTTTGTGTGCAAACGAAGTAAGTCAGATTCACCAAAATGATTTAACTTTTTTTGGAAATAATAGAGTTTTATTTCTATTTTAGTTAAGTGTCTGGATTAATAAATCAGTGCAGAATATAGCAATAACTATAGTCCTAATTTGTGTAATTGTTTGTCTTTTTCACCTTTCTAAAAATAGTAATAAATAGGAATAAATATAACTTAGCTTGAAAATAAACTAAGACATTTGATGCAGAGGTTGAAAATGGATATGCAAGATTGGGATAGTATCAAAAACCTAAATCTAGATTTCATTTGGCAAAAGGATAAGAGCACAAAAAATGGGACACATTGGTGTCTGATGTTATTATCTGATATAATCATTTTTGTCCAAACTAGTCATAGAGACCTGAAACTTTTTAGGTATTTGTGTTGTGCTTGTATGAACCTGCCTATGAAAAATTGAGTGCTGATTGTTGAAAAAACTTACTATAGATTTGATTTTGTCTTCAAACCCTAACCCTCAAATATACTTGATAAAATGGTATTTGAGTCACTTGAGAAATAGGGGGTTTAGTGTGTAAGATACACATAATGTGTAATCCACACCCCTTATGTGGGTATGTTGCCTACATACCAATATTCTAAAGAGGGATCAAGCCATATGTAGTTATTCCACCTAGTGTGCTTTGTGTAATAGTGTGATGTGGATGAAAAACACTAATTTTGATAGTTTTTGAGGTGGTTAAGGACTGATATGAGGGTTTGAGTGTGTTTGTAGATGTCTTGGGTGATTGTATATAGAGAATAGTGAAGTTTGCCTTAGTGCTTTGTTTGTATTCTTTCTTGCTTTGTAAGTTTTGACACCTCACTTGTAAATGAGATTTAAGTGGGATTTTATAGGGAATAATTGGTCATGGGTTAGATCTATTCATGAAAATTTGATACAATTAAGGATATGGATCAGATGAAAATGATTGTTGGGGTTCAAAGTGAAAATGGATAAGAGTACCAAAAATGGGACACCCTAGGGTCCGATGCTATAATCCAAGTATGACACTCCTATCCTATAGGCTTAGAACTTAGGGGAATAGGATAAGCTTGGATAATATATCTTGGATAAGGTGGAATGACTATTTAGAAGGTTTTATATGACCAATAATGAGCAAAAATATGTCTAGAAGGGTCACAAGAGCATGTAAAAAGAAGCTATGGATAGGGTGTCACAAGCCACACTCAAAATATCAATTTGGACATTTTGTATGACTATAAAAACTAAGAATAAAAAAGATACCTAAATCCTTGGTGACCTTATAGAGTATTTTTAATGAATATGATCAAAGTAAGAAGGAAAAGGTGAGTATGTCAACAAATGATGAGAATTATGAAAGGGTCTTGATCTTCAAAGACAAAATCCTCAAACTAGGTAAGTTATGTTCTACATCAAAAAAAAATTATTCATTGATTTGTGTAGAGAGTTCCATAATATATTTTCTTTGGAATATAAGGACCTAAGAGAGTTTTATCCTATCTTAGCACACCATACCATTGAATTGGAACTTGGAGTTAAACCAGATAGTCAAAAACAAAGGTCCATCAACCCCAAAGTTTAAAAACTAATGAGTTAAGAACTTACCAAAATATTTGAATTCAAAATAATTTTTCCTATCAAGTATTCAAAATGGGTATCTAACCTTACACTTATTAGAAAGAATAATGTGGAGATAAGACTTTATGTGTATTTTATACATCTTAATAGAGTGTCACTCAAATATCACTATCCTTTACCCTAAATGGAGCTGATATTGTAAGTTGTTTCAAGTTTTCAATGTTTCTCTCTCCTATATGGATATTTTGGTTATAATAATATTTTATTAAATGAAGATGACCAATTCAAGACAACATTCACTACAAATTGGGGGACTTTTGATTATGATAAGATGCCCTTTGGTTTGTCAAAATTTGGTGACACCTTTCAAAGGGCAATGGACATGGATTTCAAAGGTCTAATTAATGATATGTTGTTAGTATATCTAGATAGCATAATAATGTTCTCCAAGGATGAAAATGAGCATATAAAACACCTAAGGTAAGATTTTTAAAGGTGCAGGCAATATGGTCAACCCCAAAATTTGCATCTTTGTTGTCCATAAAGGTAATCTTTTAGGACATATTATTTCCAAATATGGTCTAATTATTGATCCTAAGAGGATAGAGGATATTTTAAGCCTATCATTATCCTTACATAAGAAAGGACTCCAAATCTCCATAAAAAAGATAAACTTTGTGAGAATGTTCATACCTAGTTTTATATCTGTGGTGAAAACTATCGTAGCCATGCTTAAGAAGAACCAAGTTTTCTCTTGGACTAATGAGGGTAAGAGTAGATTTGAATCCATCAAGCAGTAAATTGCACAAGTTCACACTCTTTTGAACCTTGATTTTTCTAAATATTTCATGTTTTATTCATTTTATAACCTTGATACTATCTTAGCTATGCTAATGCAAAATAATGATGAAGCTGTGGAACAACCAATTGTATTATTTAGTCAAGGTTTGGAAGATTATGAGGTTAAGTATATATTTTTGGAGAAATAATTCCTTGATATTTTAAGAGGGATAAAAAAGTTTAATCATATGGTTTCAAATAATAGGATTCATATCATGGTCTCTCATCCTAGTACCAAGGAGTTTCTTTTGAGCAAGGACCTTAGTGAAAAGAGGGCAGGGTGGATTACAAAGGTAATGGAATATGATGTTAGGCCTACTTCAAAGGACCAAGTTATGATACCAATTTTTAGAAGAACAATCACTGAGATGGGGTTTGAATTATTATTTTTAAAACTCTCATTTAATTATACTCAATCATTTATGAACTATGAAAATAACACAATGATCTATAAAAATAGAAAAAACTATTCAAATAAACATGAGACAAGATAACATACATCTAAGTGGGAAACCCTCAAGGGGAATAAAACCAACTATTATCTATAAAAATGTACTATAGTCATATAAAACAAAATACCAAATTATTTTGATTACCAACTCAACTTGGATCACTAACCCCAATGAAGTCAAGCACCCACTTGATTAGGCTTTAGCAAGCACCTACTTGAAAAGAATCACCAACTCCCTAGGTGACTTAGCACCAAGTTACCCATCTCATGAAATTTTTATCACCATAACTCTAATATACTATTATATTCTCATTTTTAGACCTCCTTCTGCTCTACCAAGAAATATTTTTATTTTATTATTTTACATACATCTAAATAGGCCTAAACTGCCATGCATATATACAAGTTTCATGGCTACACAACACTTGGTCAGACATAAACCTTTAACCTCTTAGTTAGGCCATAAAATAGGTCTTATAACACCTTATGAACATGATTAAAATATAATTTTAACCCATTTTTTTCTACAACAACTCAATTAGGCCACATTTCTCTTTTAGGTCTCATGGAGGCCTAATTGCATTAGGTCTATACTCTTAGAGCCAAACCATGATTATCTTGGGCCCAAATGACCTTATGTAACAATGAAATACCATTAAATAATGTAACCAATACCCTCTATTTACCTCTTCCATGATTTATTAGTCTTGTATCTTTTTTTCATACCATGAAAGCTCATTTAGGACAAACTAACATATTAGGCATGTGTACCTCAAAAGTCTATCTAGTTATATTGAAGCTTAATCGCCCTAAAGCTAATTAATTATGAAAAATTAAACATTTAAAAATATTATTCATGAAATTAGGTTCATCACAAATTATTTTAACACTTTAACTTATGGGATAAAGGCTCAAGAACATCTTTGTAACTCACTCACTAAGAACTGCCAGTTTACCTCAAAAACTAGTCATGATGAATTAGACCTCCAATGCCTATGTAAACACATGTCATGAATCCTAATGCATAAAAATGGTTATATGATATCTCCATACCATACTAAAATATAAAATTCATATGGTATAATGCCAAATACTAGTCTTGCAAACCAATTTCTCGACCTTATATCACACAATCTTATCTGAACCAAACAAGTCATTTTGTGAACAACTTTTTCACCGTATTCATTGACCTCAAAAGATTATCAAAATCATGAAAATTAATTATAATTAATAAATAAATAATTATTTCAATTAGATTTAATAATTTATCTTTCATAGACCTTCAAATATATTTTTTCATTTCTGCCTAGATTTTACACTATTAGGTCAGTCTGTGACTGGCTAACATAGATGACCAAATTATAAAATTTTTTTAGAATCAGAATGATTGAGAAGGGGAGTGAATAAGTCTTCAAAAAATTAATTCAATTCAAATTTATAATCATGAACCATTCATACAAGTACATATATCTTAGCAAACATAAGCAACAGTACAAGAGCATCAAACAAGATAACACATCATATATGTGGGAAACAAATGTAGAGCTTCAAACAACTTTCACTTCTCCTTACTTTTCTAGCAATATTTTGAATACTTATTGGTTAAAACTAGGCATATCTTGTCCTAGTGTTCCAAAACTCTAATTCCTGCTTATAAAAGGTTCAAACACGCATAAAAAATTCAAACACCTTATTTCAACTATCTCAATCCTTTATCAACTCTTTCCATAGCATTTCCCTTATCACATCCAGCTCCTACCTTGTTTTAAGAAGTGTCTAGTAGCCTTTTTTTAAGGGAATTCTTACATGTATAGAAATTTATATAATAATTTGATAAAACCAATTATCAATGGAGGTATCTTGTATTCAATACTAGAAAAACACATAGATTAATTCCTTAAGTCATTCCCTAGACCACTTTTCTAACTTCTATTTGAACTCTATTTAGGCCTATTAGGATTTTAAAGACCTTACTTGTGAAAAATGTCTAAAAATGGTATAAAATCATTTTAAATCACAAAAATAACTTCAAAATCATTTTAAGGATATTTAAAACTAACAAACTACAATTATTTTCACAATTTCACTATTGGATTCTATTTAAATCATCAAAACCCTAGTTATAAGGTTTATAAGCCCTGTGAGAGTCCAAGAGCACACAAAATGGCTCAAATTCACTTTGTAAAACTTTTAAAAAGGTCTTTTAAGATTTATAATTTCTAAATTATGTATCCATATCTATCTAAACCAATCTCACTTCTTCATCTATTCAACATTTCAAGTAATTTTTTCATCAGTTTGTGCATGCAGACATAGTCTACAAGGTTTCTGGGTCTTGTTTTGAAGTTCTCAAGTCTCCTAAGGAGATTCCAAATGCCTCTAAAAGTTATTAAATATTTCATATAACATAACACACCTATCTCAAACATTAGTCATCCTTTATAATGTTTCTTTTTCACAATTTCACAAAGATTCTTGAAAATTAACTATAATAGTCCTTAGTTTTATTCTACCTGAGATCTCACATTAACCTATTGGGTATTCATTATTGAAACAAGGGATTTATTCACGACTCATCGATAATTTAATACAACTCCACCAATAGTTCTTAATCCGTGTACTACTTTAGATCCATTAAAAGGATAACATTAGTTTACCATACTTAGTATTTTGAACTTAAACCAGAATAATGAACACTTGATAATACTCAAAGTGAACTCTCAAAAAGATAATGATTTGATAAAAATTGTAATGACACAAACACATAGTATTCCCTAATGTATTATATCCTTTAATTTTCTACATAATGTGTGCAAACCTTAAAGGACTAACAACACACACATGATTATATATACCTGTAACTTTCTTGAACCACATCAGATTGCATATATTTTATTAAAGTAATATAAATAACTATGAAAAAATAAGCATACATAGTGATCACAATAATAATTCCTCAAAATTACATTCTTTATCAATATCCTTTCATGTATATAGTCTTTTTGGGTGAATATTTTGTTGTCAACTAACTGAAGACAAAATGGTTATATCAGTCATAGCATAATGAGATAAATCTCTCTTCTCAGCAAAGGGAGGCTCCCTATAAACTGTTATAAACTAAACCTATACTAAATACTAGCTGGGGGGTAGAATCACACCATCCATTTCTCTTTTTTTAGAAATATTGTTCACAAAATAGAGGAAAAATCCTAAGTGATAACTGAATCCATTTCTCTTTTTTTAGAAATGATGTTCATAAAACAACAGGAAAACTTCTCAGGTGATAAATAGATCCACAAGAATCCCATGAAAGCACAAAGTCTTTCATTGCTTCTCTTACTGATTAAGTACATAGGACACCATAGAATGAAGTGTAGCCCAATGTCTCCATTGCAAACTACAACAAAGTATATGATCATAAAGGATAAAATTAGTTTAAAGCCTTTCCAATATATTTTGTGCTAAAATGTAAAACACACAAGCTAAAGACAATTATGGTAGCACAAAGTCTCTACAATCAGCTTCAGGATATCTTCTAGATTATTTTCACTTGCTCTACTTATTTGATCAAACGAATAAGACTGTATTTAGGAAAAAGACATAAGAACAATTTCCTACATAACACAAGTTATTTCAACATAAAGTTTGAAAGGTCACTTGCTTTCTCATTCACCTGATAAAATATGATTAACAATATGAGCTCAAAGTCTCAAAAATGCCTTTCAATTTGGGCAAAGTTTTGCTTCTAATAACTGAGAGATTGCCTTCATTCAAAATGAGAGATTAAAATATATAGCATCCAAAGAAAGACTTTGGTCCTTATTTTCACAAAATGGCCCATGCTACAATGAATGCATTGGAAAGATGAAGTTTTATGTAGGGGCCATGCTGGAGCAGGTTACCAGTCCTGACTTTGGCATTTAACTCATATCAAATGTCTTCTCCAAAGCATGGATTGCCTGATCCTTTGAAAGGAAAGGCCACTCCTCTTTATGATACATGATTATCCACTTGTATTTACTCAAATGAAGAAAAATAGGCTGCACCATTAAATGCTTCTGCTCTCTCATATCCACCTGGTGGACTATTCCACCCACTAGAATAACTCTTTCGCCAACACTTATTTATTCTCTATTTGATTCCCTCTTTCCTTGCTATATTTTGTCTCTTCATGTTGATCCAAGCTCTCTGGGCTATCTTCTCACCTTCTAAAGGCTTCTTTGGCTCCTTTCTTAGTGGATCACTAAGTTTGTCCTTGGGTCTATATTATTTGAAAATAAATGGTTATTCCGTTATCCTAAATTTTACATCTATAGGGATGTCACCAGTCACTTGAACCATTTTGAACTTTGAACTATCTTTTTAGAGTTCACAAGTTCAATGGTTTAATGGTTTAAAGGTTCAATAGTTTGATGGATCAATATTTTATGTTTTATGAAGAGTCGCATTCGCTCAGTCTTTTTATGAATTCAATCCAATGTACCATTGAACCAACTGTTTGAACCTTTTGCTGGAACCTTTTTGAACCTTTGAATCAATTTAAACCTTTGAACCATTTTGAAGCAGAGTTCAATGGTTCAGTAGCATTCATTTTAAATCATTGGACATCGTTATTGAACCACATATCATTGAACCTTAGTGTCGAACCATCCTTATCAATTTTAGGAAATGCCTTCAAGTGTTTTGAATTGTTGTTTATTTTCCTGATTGAAAAACCCTTTGAAAATGAGAGATTTCCTTTTGCCGAAAAGACTTGGGTAATTGGATAACTTGACTGCTCGGAACATTTTTGAGAAGGAAGGAAACCATTGTTTGGCCTGCAAGACCAAAATGGTTAACATGTTGACTACAAAAATGAGTGGCCAATTTTGGGGACAATAGCAAGCTCCAGTTGGGGAACTTCCATTAGTTGTACTCTAAAACAATCAAATGGAGTAGAATATAGACTCTAAGTGCCTTCATCCATGCCATTGGGATATGGATTCAAGCCACCCAAAAATAGAAAGATGCCAAAAAAACCAAATTAACAACACAAAACAAACAAAGACTAAACAAATGTACAACTGGACTTATCTGATACTTCAAGGATTGAAGTGCTTTAGATGATGCCCACTGTAAGGTAGTGAGAACGATGTCCCATCTTGATATCTCAATAAGAAACTATTATCACCACTGAATTTATGGATGGAGAATGGAACTCTCCACAAGGAATCAAATTTGTCATGCATTCCCTTTGGTTCTCTCCTCTTGTCCCATAACAAGACTTGATCTCCAATTTGAAACTCATGAATCCTTGCTTTTTGGTCAAAAAATTTCTTCACCTAATTTTAATGTTCAGTAATACGGTCTACTACTATGGTTCATTTCTCTTGTAACTCAGTCAGACACATGATTCTTTTGTCAATAGAACTTTTAAAAGTTGAATCTTTTACTACCTTTGCCAACTTCAATGCTGGTAATTCCAAGGTAATGGGTATTTCTACATTTAGACCATACATAAGTTGGAATGGGGACATACCTATTGCCCTCTTAGGTGTAATACTATCTTCCCATAAAGAATCAAACAATGCTTTATGCCAAGTCCTTTGATTATCATCAACCAATTTCTTGATGATAGTAACCAGATTTTTGTTACTCGATTCTACCTGGCCATTTCCTTACAAATAATAATCTGAGGTGGGAAAGAATAATTATGTGATTGTAGCAAAAGTCAGTAATCTCTTGAGAAGATAAACATGAGGCATTTTCTACTATAATTTTGTTTGAAACTCCAAAAGGGGAAATAATATTTTTCTTCAAGAAATTACACACCACTTCTGAAGTGGCATGCTTGATTGGAATGGCTTCCACCCACTTAGTAAAATAATATATTTCAGTGAGGATATAGTTAATTCCAACACTTGAGGATGGGTTCATGATGCCAATAAAGTCAATACCCCATTGCTAAAAAGGCTCTTCGATCACCACAAGCTTGAGGGGTAATGCGGCCAACTTAGATTTCCTAATGAACTATTGATGTAAATAACATCTATGTACCCAATTGTACACATCTTGAAATAGAGCAGGCCAATAATATCTTGATCATATAATTTTATGAGCAGTCACAGGTGTAAAAAAATGTCTTCCACAAGCCAAGTTATGAAAGGACTCTAAAAGTTTACTTTGATGCGCTTTATCCATACAGTGAAGAAATACCCCATCAAGGCTTCTTTTGTACAAACCATTGTCCCACAAAACATAATTAGCATCTCTCAACTTAACATTTCTCTTTTATTTGTAAGATAGATGTGTAGGACACTCACCATAAGTAATAAAATAAGTGATATTAGAATACCACTCATCAGTAGTAGTAACAAAAAGAACTGTTGGCATGTCATCAGTCACTACCTCTTCATGTCCTATTTCTTTTGATACGTTTTCAGTAATTAATTAACAGAGACCTCTTCCTTGTACCAACTTAGTAGACTTGATATCAAGATCAAACTCTAGAATTTTTGAAATCCAATTGCCCCTTTTTGTACCAAAATCTTGTTGAGTTAAAATAGCCTTCACTATGGTATCAGGCACCAGAACAATAGTGTGTGAATTCAGGATATAGAACTAAAATTATTTTATCACATTAACCACTACATAAGCATGCTTCTCCATAATTGAATACTTTAATTCATGATCTTTGAGAGGGAAGCTCATAAATGATATAGAAAAATTCACACCTTCTTTGTCCTACTGAACTAAAATGGCTGAAAGTGTGTGCTCAGAAGCATAACTGTATACCATGAAGTCTTTGGTATAATCTAGACAAACTAGGATCGGGGCATGAGCAATAGCCTTATTGATATCTTCAAATGTTGTTGTGACTTCTGCAGTCCATCAAAAAGTAGCTTTATCCTTCATCATGTCGACAATGTGGTAGGTTTTTTCTACAAATTCTGGGATGAACCTTCATAGAAAATTCACCTTTCTAAAGAAAGAATGGACTACATACTAATAGGTAAAGTAAGATTTTGGATAGGTTTGACTCTTTCTGAGTTTATTTTTATACCTTCTTGAGATATAATGTGGCTGAGAAGTTTGCTTATGTAACCTGATAAACTAACTTCTTAGGATTAAGAAAAAGACCATTTTCCTGACAGCATTCCAGCACTTGTTATAAATGATGCACATGATCAAGATGATGCTTGGATAAGATAGTTAAGTCATCAAGATATACCACGATGAACTTCACTAATTCATCTTTGAAGGCAAGGTCCATTTCTCTCTAGAATGTGGTGCCAGCATTGATCAAACCAAAAGGCATTCTGTGATATGCAAACGTACCCCAAGGTGTAGTGAAAGTAGTTTTGTGTTGATCTACGTCATCGACTTATACTTTATTATACCTAGAAAAACCATCTAACATTGATAACATCTCTAAGCTAGTTACTGTTTGCAACACTTGATTCATGATAGGTAGAAGGTAGTTATCATTTAGAGAAGACTGATTGAGATTCTTGAAATCCACACATATACAAATTTCTCTATTCTTTTTCCTTACAGGAAATATGTTGGTGATCTAGGTGGAATAGTGAATTGGAAAAATTATCTTATCATTCAACATCTTCTGGATCTCTGAAAGGATAGTACCTGATATCTTGGGATTGTATTGCCTTTGCTTCTACTTGTGAGGCAATGACCCAGTCTTGAGAGGAATTTCATGCTGAATTTCTTCAGGCCTGAAGGATTTTAGGTCATCTTAAGAATATTCCAAAACATCAATGTAATGGTGAAGAAGAGTGACAAATTTGACCTTTTCATTGGTAGTGCAACATTTCTCAATGTTGACCATTTTGGGATTTTCTTTGGTACTCAGATTTACTTGATCGAACTCTTTGGATGAACTTGAATCCATTGGTTGCTACTTGATACACCTGTCATGCTTATCAAATAGTTTCTCAAGAGAAACCAATTTTTTTTGGATTTTATTCCCTTTGAGTTGAATAAACTCTTTGCTAGTTCGTGAACTTGTTTCACGAACTGATTCCCTACTGGAGAGGTACTACCTTTGAAATAGAGCTCCTCAAAACCATCCATATTTTTTAAAAAAGTGACAATTTGATTATCACCATTAAACACCTACCAATGGTTAGCATTATTAGGTACACTTGGTCAAAATACCAACTCAATAGTGTACTTATTCTCTTTGAAATATTTGTGAGGAACCATGAGGGTTACAAAGACAGCCAATGAATCTGCATGATCATTAAACTCTTTGGGCACCGTAGAAATACTGAAAGCATCAAAAATTTCAATACAATCCCATACAAAATTGTGATAATGTCATAATATTTGATATTTGATTTGATACAGATTTCTTACCTAACAAACCACCAATTCAACATCTCTCGAGCATGAAGAATCTTAACACCTTTAGCATGAGCAGCTTTCAATCTGAGAAATAAATATTCATACTCGATGGTGTTGTTGGTATTGTTGAACTATAGCTTATATGAAAAGGGGAACTCTTTGTCGAGATATCAAAACAATTTTAGCTCCAAAACTGGTAGAAGAATAGCTACCATCAAATTCTAGAATCCAGACATTATTAGAATCTGATCTTCTTAAAGATTTCTCTTCACCAGGAAGGGAAGATCCTTTTCACCTAAACTTTTCTCAACCAATTCTTCTAATTTTCTATCTAAATTCTTTGAATTTTCACCCAATGAACTTTATTCTAATGAAATAGAAACATCTTTAATGGACTGAAAGTAATTACCCATTCCTGAGGATTCAAACAAAATTTTAGCTTCAACATCTAAAATTTGGGTGATAATATATTTTGACTCCTTCTCAAGAAGCAAATTTTGAATGATGCCCTTAATAGGTATCCTTGCTTCAAACAGGTCCATATTCAACTCTCCACCTACATCCTTACAAAAATTATGTCTAATCAGAATGCCATAGGAAGCTGGAACATCAGCCACTAAGACTGTCATCTCAATCTTCTTATCTAGAAAAGTTGTAAATGCAAATTGGGCATATTTGATTTGACTCAAAAGTGGCACTTGTTTGTTTTCCATGGAGAAACATCTCCCAAAAATTTTAGTTAAGGTAAGACTGAGAGAGTCTGCTACCTTAGCAGACATAACATTATCAGAGGCAAATTTTGAATGATGCCGTTAATAGGTATCCTTGCTTCAGACAGGTCCATATTCAACTCTCCACCTACATCCTTACAAAAATTATGTCTAAGTAGAATTCCATAGGAAGCTGGAATATCAGCCACTAAGACTGTCATCTCAATCTTCTTATCTGGAAAAGTCGTAAATGTAAATTGGGCATATTTGATTTGACCCAAAAGTGGCAGGCATAACATTATCAGAGGCTCTAGAGTCTATTATACAGTTGCTCAACTTATGACCATTAATCAAAAGGGAAACATAGAAAGATTCTATTTTTCCAGGGGCAATATGAGGAGTAATGACAAGATTATTTTGGGTGGCTTTGTTCTTTGGGGGATCATGAGTTGCTTTTTAAAAATCTTGTCCTATAGGGACAGTTTTGCTTTTGATGCATTTAGTCAACCTATTCAATTGCTCAGGGTTGGCTTGTAAGTATTCAAACTTAGACATTTGGATCTTGGTCTTTCTAGTATGATCAATTATATCAAATAACTAAAATGAACTAGAAACAGAGGAAGGAAGTCCATCATTCTGGATTTTATTAGATGTGGGACTAGTCTGAGAAATAAAAGCAAAAGGTACAGGGTTGTTTGAGGTACTTACTTTCTTATTGATCACTGAGTCCTTTGATTGGAAAGGTAGTGAAGTCCCTCATTTAGCAATTTAAATTACTGGATGAGGTTCTTATCCTTCTTTTTCCTTATCAATTTGCTAAGTTGACTAGTTCTGGGACCTAGTAAAAATAGTGTATGATCCATCAAACACTTCTCCCTTTCTTCTAGCTTCATCTTAGTAATTAAAAAAACTAATGTTGGAATTGCCAGCTAATTCTTCTTATCCTTCTACAAAGAGATTAACATCATCTTCTTGGTCCAACTCAAGTTGGAAAGAGAAATCATGTTCAGCTTCATGATAACCAACTGCTGAGTTAGTTGGCATTGCTTCAATGGCAAACTTCCCTTGTACAGGAGGAAGGCAATTGGGTTGCCCTTGATTCTTGGTAGCATTGATTTGATATGAATGGTTATGGAATGTATTCCTTGGTATATCTCAATAGAAAGGAAGAGCAAACATTCCTTGGGCTATTTGTCTTTTCAGAGCTAACAACTCATTTACTAACTTTTGCACCATAGGATCAGTGGTGCTTGTAGAAGAATTTTTAGCAAGTGAAGAAAATTTATTTTTATTAGGATCTCTTCTTATCTTACTTGCAAGGATAAGATCATCTTCAACCTCGATAGACAAAATCTAAGTTGCAAAAAGATCTATATGGCCAGCCCACCTCAACAAAAAACTCACTTTGGAAAGTTTAGAATTGATGAAGAAGCACTTAATATTTTTTGGTGTTGGCTGAGCAATTGTAGGAATCTTGTTCCTCAGCTTATTGAATTTAACAACGAAGTATTGTATAGTCTCATGAGACTCCTTCATTTGCGTAAGCTGAGCCAACAAGGCATGTGCATCTTTTGTGGGTTTGAACCTAGCCTCAAACTTGGCCTTGAGAGTATTCTAGTTAGTTATAGTCTGAGCTTAAAGATGATAAAATCAATCTGTGATAGCACCTTGCAATGTTTCTATGAACAGTCTTACCTCTATATCTTCATATTCAATGCCTATCACACTACAAGATATGCAAAAATCAACAATATGCTCGTCAAGATGAACTTTCCCATCACCATAGAACTTAAGAAAATTATTTCTTGAAATATGAGGTAGTTCATATAAAGGTGGGGTTAGATTTAGGGGGCCAAAGGTGTTACCCCAAGGGCCTTGGGCTGCCATGATATGACAATTGAAAGGAGGGATAACAAACCTTTATGGAGTACGTATAGACAAAGCTCTACTAGTAAAGGAAAGAGAAGCTTCACTTGGTATTGGAGACTTGATGTTGGTAGAAGGAAAACTCCTAGTTCGTTGGAGGTAAGCTCATGGAGGAAAAAGATCAAAATTATTTTGCTACACAAACTCAAACATAGGATTAGCAATACCTTGAGCTCTCTAGATTCACATATACCATGGATCTACCAGAGTGTAGAATGGAAAAGAACTAGAACTACTTCAACTTGAAGCATGAGGCTTCAACTTGCACGTTCCTCCCCAATGGAGTCACCAAAAAATCATTTAGGTGAATATTAACTGAAGACAAAATTGTTATATCAATCACAACATAATGAGATAAATCTCTCCTCTCAACAAGGGGAGGCTCCCTATAAACTATTATAAACTAAACCTATACTAAATACTAACTGGGGGGTAGAATCACACCATCCATTTCTCTTTTTTTAGAAATGATGTTCACAAAATAGAGGAAAAATCTTGTGTGATAACTAAATCCATTTCTCTTTTTTCAGAAATGATGTTCATAAAACAATAAAAAAAACTTCTCAAGTGATAACTGGATCCACAAGAAACGCATAAAAGCACAAAGTCTTTGATTACTTCTCTTACTAATTAAGTACATAGGACACCATAGAATGAAGTGTAACCCAAAGTCTCCACCGGAAACTACAATAGAGTATATGATCACAAAAAAAAAAAAAAAAAATTAAAGCCTTTCCAATATCCTTTGTGCTAAAATGCAAAACACACAAGCTAAAGACAGTTATGGTAGCACAAAGTCTCTACAATCAGCTTCAGGACATCTTCCAGATTATTTTCACTTGCTATACTTATTTGATCAAATGGATAAGATTGTTATTAGGAAAAAGACACAAGAAAAATTTCATACATAACATAATTTATTTCAACACAAATTTTGAAAGGTCACTTGCTTTCTCATTCATTTGATAAAATATGATTAACAATCTAAGCTCAAAGTCTCAAAAATGTCTTTCAATTTGGGCAAAGTTTTGCTTCTAATAACTAAGAGATCTCCTTCATTCAAAATGAGAGATTACAATGTATATCATCGAAAGAAAGACTTTGTCACTTGTTTTCATAAAAAGGCCCATGTTGCATTGAATGTATTGGAAAGAGGAAGTTTTATGTAGGGGCCATGCTGGAGTAGGTTACCAGTCCTGACTTTGGCATTTAATTCATATCAAATGTCTTTTCCAAAACATGGGTTGCTTGGTCTTCTGAAAGGCAAGGCCACTCCTCTTTATGATATTTACACGACTGTCCACTCATCTTTACTCAAATGAAAAAAAATAGGCCATGCCATTGAATGCTTTTGCTATCTGATATCCACCTGGTGGACTATTCCACCCATTGGAATAATTCTTCCACCAATGCTTCTAGATTCTCTATTTGATTCCCTCTTTCCTTGCTATATTTTGTCTCTTCATGCTGATCTAAGCTCTCAAGGCTATCTTCTCACCTTCTACTGGATTCTTTAGCTCCTTTCTTAGTAGATCATTGAGGTTTTCCTTGGGTCTGCATTATTTAAAAATCAAAGGTTATTCCATTATCCTAAATTTGACATCTATGGGGATGTCACCAGTTGCTTGAACCATTTTGAACCTTAAACCATCTTTTTAGATTTCATCAGTTCAATGGTTCAATGGTTTGATGGCTCAATATTTTATGTTTTGTAAAGAGTCATGTTCGCTCAGTCTTCTTATGAATTCAATTCAATGTATCATTGAACCAACTATTTGAACCTTTCGATGGAACCTTCCGCTTGAACCTTTGAACCATTTTGAACCTTTGAACCATTTTTAAGTGGAGTTCAATGGTTCAACGGTTCAGTGACATTCATTTCAAATCATTGAACCCCACCGTTGAACCATATATCATTGAACCTCAGTGTTGAATCATCCTTATCAATTTTAGGAAATGCTTTCAAGTGTTTTGAATTGTTCCTTGTTCATTTTTCTAACTGAAAACCCCTTTGAAAATGAGAGATTTCCTTTTGTCAAAAAGACTTGGGTAAATGGATAACTTGACTGCTCAGAACATTTTTGAAAAGGAAGGAAACCATTTTTTGGCTTGTAAGACCAAAATGGTTAACATGTTGACTACAAAAATGAGTGGCTGATTTTGGGGACAACAAGTCTAGACTTACACATAGTCCTTCATTCTTGCTATGACAAACTCTTCACTATTTCATTATTACCCTATCTACCTTGTTTTCTCCTTATCCTTCCTACCTCAAACCATACATAATCTATCTTACTCAAAATAATTCCTACATACTTGTATAACACCTACTAACCATTTCTTCATTCAATAAACTTCCCACAATCCTTTCACCCACATAAAGTATTTGTCACTCTAATTGCCACCTCACAGCTTCACCTGACTTAGCATAAACTTCATATAATAACAAACCTATATTATCCCCCATAGGTCTTTTAAGACTCCCTCATACAACCTAATCCCTTATATTCCCTTTTATATCTCAACATACTATTAAACTCTCATTATAATTTTGAAAATTCAAATTACACAAAAGGGTGAGAAAATTTAATTTGGACTCAAATTCAAATTTGACTTACCATAATGACTCCTTATCAACTTGACACAACCCTTGGGATACTTAAACATAATTATGTATCAGAACTAGACTATATTTAGGATGCCCATGCATCATACTCCCAAGGGCAGAAAATATTTAGTCCACTTCATTCAAATTCTCATATAAATGTGTTTGTTCTTGACTACCACACTTATACCTTGACTTCTTTGTCATCTTTTCCTTCCTCTCCATGATTTGGTATGACTTTCTTTGATTTTCATTCTTCTATTTATATATATTTTTTCTCTTTCTTCCTTGTCTTCTATCAAAATCCTCTTCCACCTTCATGGCATTTAGAATGAATTGCCATTCTCTTTCTATTGTCTCCTCTAACAATGTTGTTTTTGCCTCTTCATAAATATACCCTATCCATGTTATACTCTTTTCCTTATTTGGTGACCATTATAAGGTCTCTTGATTGTTCATAGTCTTGTTGGTATAATCCTCTATCCTACTGCAATCTACTACAATTGATCTTTTTGTGACTATCAAATCAGTCAACTCATCACTTTGCATATCCTCTTCAAAGACTGGTAAATAATCACTTTTCCTTAATCTGTCCATTAATTTCCTCAAATACTTCATGTGCTTATTGATTCTTCACTACTCCAATGTAATCCTCAAACAAACCTATTGTATTTTTATACAAAATATCATAGTGTTCTTCAAAATACTCATAAAACTTTACACTCAATTCATTACCTGTTATTCCTTTGCCTTCTTGGTCTAGCTTTGCTACCTTGATGTGGCATGTTGCTTCTTCTTTATCACCTATTGTTTGATTTTCATCTCTCCACTCCCCTTCATCAAGTATTTCACCCTCTTTAGGGTATTAAAATATGTCATCTTCAGCTATATCTTCACTCTTCCATTCATCAACTTCTTCTTCCTTATGGATTTTTGTCTAATCAACTTATTCATCCCAATCATGCTCTTCTATTTCCATTTCTTCACCTACAATAAACCATGAAAAATTAATGTTAAAATTAAAAATTTGAGGCCCAATTTCCTCTCTATATTCCATCAAATTCAATTGTTTAACCATCTCATTCCATTGTTTGTTGATTCTCTTGCTCTTGCATTCTTTCTTTGAAGCAACACTTAACTTTTTTTTCTAATTTTGATTCCACATTTTAGACTATACACATTCCACATTTGCATTAACTCTCTTTCCATCCTTTCCAATGCATCCTTCATTTCTTTTATCTCTATCTCCATCATTCTCTCACTATGGCAATCAAATTTAACCTTGTTTCTCACTTTTTTTACCTCTCCTTTCATTTTCATCTTTAATACCTCATTTAGGTACATATTCCTCCTCTTTTATTGGCCTCATTGGGATGACTTCCTTTGGTTCACACTTGGATCCCCTATCACTCTCTATCTCAAACTTCACTAGGGTCTTTCCACACTCTTTTCCTTCACACTAAGACTATTATCTCTTTCCTAAGCTCTGTTTATGAGCTTCTCTCTTTTGAGCTTGTTAATAGCTCTCTTGTTTCAGGGCTTACCACCACACTATTTACTTATTTTATTTTCTCACCTATAATATACCATCATCAATGCATCCAACCAATAAATTAACCACAAATTAACTCATGGCTTTCTTTATTTTCCTTCTCAACTCTGTCTTTCAACAAGACTCCTTGTAAACTATCTCCTAGCTTGCTTACCTATAAATTCTTGATCACATACAACATGCACTATAAAGAATTTAATTATTAATTATATACCTATATATACCTATTCTTAGAGCATCTAGATGGATATTATACCAAAATGATGTAGATCTTCAAATAACTTTCACTTCTCCTTACTTTTCTTGCAATCTTTCCGATCATTCATGGCTAACACTAGGCCTATCTTGTCCTAATGGTATAAAACTCAAATTCTTTCTTATTAAATATTAAAACATACATAAAACATTAAAACACCTTGTTTAACAATCTCATTCCTTTATCAACTCTTTCCATAGCATTTCCCTTATCATGTCTAACTCTTACACTTTTTCACAAAGCGTTTAATAGCCTTTTTTTAGGGAATTCTTACATGTACAAAAGTGTAAAAAATAATTTGATAAAACCAATAATCAATGGAGGTATCCTATATTCAATAATATTAAATTACATAGTTTCATTCCTTAAGTCATTCCCTAGACCTTTTTTCTAGCTTCTTTTTGAATTCTATTTAGGCCCATTAGGCCGACCCTACTTGTCATTAATGTCTCCAAACATTACAGAATCATACTCGATCACAAAAAAAAAATTAAAAATCCTTTTAAATACCCTCATAAATAAAAAACTAATTTTTTTTAAAAAATTTCATAGGTGTATTCTCTTTAAATCATCAAAACCCTAGTTATATGGTTAATAGGCCCTATGAGATCCCGAGAGCACAAAAAGCTCAAATTCACTTTATAAAAATATTTAAAAGGTCCTATAATATTTATAATGTATGAATTACATCTCAAAATATATCCAAACCAATCTCACATCACACTTCTTCATTTGTTTAACATATCAAGCAGACTTTTCATTAGTCTATGTATGCAGACATTGTCTTCAAGGTTTTCAGGTCTTATTTTGAAGTTATCAAGTCTCCTAAGGAGATTATAAATGTATGTACAAGTTATTAAAGTTTTAATATAACATAACACACCTATCTCAAACATTTGTCATCTTTTATAATGTCTCTTGTTCATAATTTCACAAATATTCTTGAAAACTAACTATAATAATCCTCCTTAGTTCTATTCCACCTGAGCTCTCACATTCGACTATTGGGTCTTCATTATTGAAACATGAATTATCCATAATTTTATACAACTCCACCAATAGTTATTAGGCCTTGTAATACTTTAGATCCATCAAAAATATAACACTAGTTTACCATACTTAGTCTCTTGTACTCAGACCAGAACAATGAACACTTGCTAATAATCAAAGGGGACTCCCAAAAAGACAATGATTTGATAAAATTTGTAATGAAAAAAACATATTATTATTTAATTCATTGTATCATTTAATCTTCTACACAATGTGTGCAAACCTTGAAAGGACTGACAACACACACAAGATTATATATACCCATAACTTTCTTGAACCACATCAGATTGCATATCTTGTATTAAAGCCATATAATTAACTATGAAAACATAAGCATAAATAGTTATCACAATAATTCCTCAATATGGCATTATTTATTTATATAATTTAGTATATAAAATTTGGACTTACACATAGTTCTTCATTCTTGCTATGGCAAACTGCTCACTATTTCATTATTACCTTGTCTACCCCATTTTCTCCTTATCCTTCCTACCTCGAACCACACACAATCTATCTTACTCAAAAGAATTCCTACATACTTTTATAACACCTACTAACCATTTATTGATTCAAGAAACTTACCACAATCCTTGCACCCATGTAGGGTGGTGGACACTCTAACTGCCACCTAATACCTTCACCTAACTTAGCATAAACTTCACATAATAACACACCTATATTATCCCCCATAGGTTCTTTAAGACTCCATCATACAACCTAATCCCTTACATTCCCTAATAGACCTCAACACATTATTAAAATCTCATTATAATTTTGAAATTTTAAATTACACAAAAGGGTGGGAAACTTGTTTTGCACTCAAATTCAAATTTGACTTACTATAATGACTCCTTATCAAATTGACACAACCCTTGGGATGCTTAACCATCCTTATGTATCAAAATTAGATTAGTTTAAGGATGCCCCTACATCAAAAACCCTCAAGGGGAGGAAATCCCATTGATATTTACAAATGGACTATATTCCTATAACACAAAAACCAAGATTTAGTGAAGTGCCAACTTCACATGGAACAACAACCCCAACTAGCTAATTACCAACCTAGCTAGGCTTTAGTAAACACCCACTTACAAGGAGGTACAAATACCCTTGATGACTCAACACCAACTCAACCACCTGATTAATTTTATCACCTTCAAAAAAATATGTTTCTTAACTAATATATGATTGCCACCTCTTCAGATATTCACATTATAATCCCTCTCAAACTACCTTCTAGGCCTCTTTGCTCATCTGGGTCTCTTCAAGACTGATTAGGTCATATGACCTTGATATTCATTCTTATAACTTATGTTATATATTCATGATTATATTTATACACCCATATTATGGTATACATGACCTCGTTATACTCCTTAATGTGCTCTTTAATTCAATTGCACTCTAGTCACATAAATAGGCCTAAAACTAACTTGTATTTATACAAGCCTCTTGTTCATATCCTTCTTAGTTGGAAAAAAAAAGCTTAACCTCTTAGTTTGGACATGGAATAGATATTAATACATCTCATAAAAATTAATAAAATTTTTTTTTAGCCCTTTTAGGTTTGACATACCTCAATTATGCCTCACTTCATCTTTACGTCTCATGGAGACCTAATTCTATTAGGTCTACTTTAGGACACATTACACTTTGCCTTCCTTGGAACATTTTAAAACTCCACACATGGAAGTAAAATATCATAAAACAATAAAATAAAACTCTACTAATTTCATCTAGGCTCCATAACAGCTCTCAAGTCCAATCATCACTTGAAGCACTTCTCAAAACACTGTTCACAATAGGCCTTCATACACACAAAAAGTCTATCTTGAACAACTGAAGCATAAACACAATTTTAACAAATAACAATAAAAATAAATCACATATTCATAAATATCATGAACTTAGGGTCATCACAAACTTCATTATATACTTCAACTTAATGTGTACAGGCTCAAACTCTTCTCTGTAAAATGCTCAATTTGATCTACCAGCTAGCCTCAAAACATAGTCATGTAAACTTGAACATATGACACATAAAATAACATAATAAATAAATTAAAATTCATTTAAATTATCATAAAACATCCTTATAACAACCTACAAAAAAAATATCATAAGATCTAATGGAAACTATTGGTCATGCAAACTAATTTACTGACCTTCTCTCTCACAGACCTCACTCAACCAAACAAGCCATTTTGGATTCAACATTTTAAATACTTTCAATAAATAAAAAACCTTATACAAAGTATTAATATGAGATATAAGACCCTAAAAACATATCCATGCACTTAGATCCATCACTTTTTTAGGAAATCACACTAAAATCTACCTTTTCATACTGCTTGGGTTTTACATTATTTGTCTTCATTATGCCTACGAGTGAATGGCCAAATTCAATCAAAAAAATTTCAGACATAAGGGTTATAAAATTTCCATAAACCTTCATGGAAACAAACTATAAGTCTCAAACTTTATCCTTCATCCATTTACCAACTTTGACATGGTCAATGCTGACTGCTACAACAAATCTTCAAGAAATAAGGCCTTTCTTATAGGGTCCATTCACTCACCTGAAGACTCAATCAAACTTGGAGATGGATATTAGAGTTTAATAAAACCTAAAATCACTAAAATATACATACCAATCTATTCTCATCACTTTATAATAGCTTCTTTCATATTGGGTCACTATTAGGGTTCTTTGAGGGTTTAAATCACCTTCCATTATTAGTAATCATTCATAAAGATTATCCCATCATTCCAAAAATTAATCCCTATAAATTTGAGATAGGAACCTTACCTATATGCCATGAATATAGCATTTCCTCATTCATATTTTGTACATGCCAATAAACAATTGAAATACCTTCTCGGGTAGACAACTCTTCATCATGTGCACTCAAGAGACCTTAAAACACTTTTTCAAGCCTAAAACTTCCAAATTTAACCTAAAAATTTGTCAAAAAACCTAATATAATGTATCAAACCACTTAAAATTATCACATTCTCATTATTATCTTTAAAATTTAATATATCTCCCTCATTTGGCCACCATCTCTCTCTTTGATCTCTACACCTTGACTTGTAAACCACATTAGTCCTTGAAACTGACCTTCTAGCCACCATCTAAGATATAAATGCATCATATTCATGACATAAAACCTATTATCTTGATCAACCTCTTTCATACATCTTCTCACATGCCTAAGACCACTCATCTCGGTAAGTAACCGAGCCCATGTTTTCACACAAGGTTTCTTCATTCCATGACTAGGCTATAACAAGACTCCTTAAGCTATTGATACTTGACACAAGGATCTGATTCTTGAAAATTTATCTCATCACAAAAACACTCAAATTTTCAATATAACACTCTCTTAAATTAACTCATAAAAACCTCATCATAACACTCTTCTTTGCTAAGAACTTGACAACTAACCTTGATCATCCTTCACTAGAGCAAAATCAACCTTGATCATCTTTCACTAGAGTAACATTAAAATTGACACAAGCCTTCAAACAAAAAATATAACCTTGAACATTGATCACCTTTGATAACCTCATCATGATACCTAAACTATCCTTTTTTTTCCTGGACATCAGCCTTCACTCATGTATACCTCAAAGACCACTTACCATGCATCTTCACCAAATGCATTTAGACATTAATAACAACACACTTTGACAATAATTACATTATATTGAAATTAGTGATAACACTATGCCAATAAACTCCCCCTTTATCAATGATATAAAAACACACTATAGTCTATTTAATCTCTTCTCCCCAAAATTGGTCTTTTCCCCCTTTGACATTAATGATAAAGGGTCTTCCAAAAATAACTATCTGATCCTTGGACCTGAACTTTAAGAAACCACACAATGAAATGATGACCAAATACACAACTTAGGCTCATACCAATTTTTATAGACATCTTATCGAAACTCACTTTCTCCCCCTGAGCTGATGTTATCTCTTACATGCATTATATGGCATAAATTCTTTAAAAATATGGAAACCACTCATGGTAACCACTTTATATTTCATCTCTACATATTAGTCACTTTTCAAGTTATTTTTAAGCATTTCAATCTCCTCAATCTATCATTATCCATTCACAAATTATGAAAACAATTTATTCTAATCTTATTTGAGATCCATAAGCCATATTTTATCCATCTACATCATGATAACCCTTCTTGTATTATTTCACTACTCATTAGGTCTATAAAACACCTAGTTTACTATCTACCAAACTTTTATCTTGCTTGATCACCTTCACCTCACACAACCAGGGCATACCATGTATATATACCTGTGATACATGACCCAAATGTCATATTCAAATTCTTAGAGCAATTACACTTAATACCTATGAGTATAAAACATCTCTATAATCAATGTTTGTCCACCATGTTTATTAGATCTATTTGTAATCAAAGATATTGTTCCAAGGGAACAATCTATTCCTCTATACTAGAGCAAAGATCACTTATGTCATGTCCACATGAAATCTCAAATTTTATTCTTGCATCAACATATATCCTTCATTTTTCTCAAGCCACCATGGCATAGACCTCATCATGACATCTTCCTCACATCATTATGTCAACTAGGTCTTTGATTACATGTTTCACTATGAAAAACCTATATCATAACTTGTCTTCTTCATGAAATGCAAATTGAGACTATACAACATGTGCCTTGGTATTATATGACCTTAAGGTCATCTTGATGCACATAGAAAAATCAAACCCTTCATGATAATACCCAAATGAACAACTCTGCAATCTTCTTTTATACTTACTATTTTTTCATGATTTCACTATATTCTATATACTCAAAATTTGTTATGATTCTCTCAAACCTCTAATATATCTCCATGGACTCTTAACCATAGTCTTATTACACTTTAACATGATTTCTACGTCAATCCATATTTACAAATACACCTTCATGATCATATTGATCTTATAGACCAATCCATATTTTACTTTGACATTCAAGACACACTAAGCACAGTCATTAAATCATTCCACACCTTTCAAACATGATATTCACTATAAAAAACTTATGTAAATAAATGACCTAATGTTAACTAAATTTTTCAAGCCATATAACATTATGTTACTTCATGAAGGACTCTCGTATAGTTTACTAGTATATGAAGATAAGAAACCCTCATAGGTCTATCTTACCTCTATCTTGCATGTTCTTCTTCATACCCCATATAATTAACATGTATAATATATATTCATGCACTAAATGACCTTAGGAACACCTTTAGAATTTTGGATTAGTTTATTTTCAAGTCATGATTCATTCAAAAACTCAGTAACCTTGTTAGCCAATGTCAAAGACTTTTATGACCCAATCAACTTTCATGAAGTTTTTCTTGCTCAAAAATACACTTTCAGATCTATATCAATGCAAGGAAAAACTATACAAGGAACCAAAAACAACATACAACATTTAAAACATCATTTCTAAGGCTTTAAACTAGTGCTAATAACATCTCTCTCTACTTAGGTCTCTACAACTTTTCATAGTCTACAACCTTGACTTTGACATGCATTTATTTTAATTGTATGAATGGTCAAAAACTCTTTCCACTTAGAGGATTTTATTCACATTATTTAGTTCATCTTTTTTTTTACACCAACCTATTTTGATCAATATCATGGATTCTATTCAATTTTATATGCTTTCAAGTTCCTTAGCAGACTAGTTCAAATTCAAATTTAATGGCCATATTTTTGAATGAAAATGAATATTTCTTGAGGGTTAAACTTGATGGTTTCTGACATGTCTATTTTAGGCAGACCAACTTTGATGGCATATAGATTGAGCTAGAAGATTCTTCATGACACCAAATTTTTAGGACAACTTTCTGGAATATCTAACATCATCTCCATGTAACCCTTTAACCATTGACTTTTTAGGTGCATTTAATAAAATACCAATCTTTCTAGTTTGGAAGGATATGCATGATGTTGAATGATGGTCTACATTCTCTTAGCTTATGATATGCAATTTGCTTTCTCTAATTTGTAATTGAGATCTATAAAACCTCACCAAAACATCTATAGGACCCTCAAAACATATTCTTGGCCATGAATGACCTGCATCAATGATATATGCCTCCAAACCATCATATACCTTTGATATTATGATTTTAATAAATGATATACATCTAGATTACTAATCACACATCTATATAGTCATCTTACTATCTTTGTCACAGGTACCTCAAGCCTTTATACCATAGAGTTATATGTTTTTCTCTTGATGTTCTATATCAAGGCTTTTCATATTTATATATCATGATCTATGGCATTTTTTTTTGCATAACAACCCTACAACACACTTTCATGATGCTTCTATTGAGTGATAAATGCCTCTATGAACTCTAATAGAGACATCTCACTTCACAGAGCTCTAAAACAATGTCAAATTAGGAGATTCTTAGATATCCACTCTTTTCTCAACCAACATGTGATCATGAGGCTGATAGTCTTTCTTTAGGATCTTCTTGGTCATAATTGGTACCTCTAGCTTGATGTATACATCATCTTTTTTTCTTTTGTATCTGAGTTGATACAAAACACTCTTGGTATTCTACCCTAGAAATTAGTTCACCTTGATCCGTAGGTTGATCATGACTATTTCTCACCTTATTTGATCTCTATATCATGATTTGTATCTTAAGAGCTTCCAACATCTTGTTATGAGTTTAGGACTTCTTCAATCTGATCTTACAAAATCTTGAAATACAACCAACACATTGAAATTCATAGAAAATAACCTTACTCTTATTATAAATACCTCTTGCTTAATGTGTTTTTTGATCTCTTATTGGATAATTTCTTCCTTTACTATAGTCCCATGAAAACTCATTCTTGGGTGGCATCCTTAACGGTCCTTTGCTTTATGTCCAAAATGATAACAAGCAAAATAATGACCATGGGAGAAATTGGAATACCTTATAGTGTTAAGCTATCTGATTGGTCTTCTGATATTTCTCTTTATGTTGGCATTCTTCTTGACTTGATCTATTTTCTCATGACCTTTCTCAAACCTTTTCATCTTTTCTATGAGCTACTTATGCTCAACCTTCAATGAACCTAGCTTAGACTTTAACTAATCACACTCAACTGCCTTTGATCTCAAACTTGTATTTTCAACCTCTAACTAATTATTGAGATCCTTGATGTTATTTTAATAACTTTTGGCTTCTATATCCATGTCACTCGTTAGAATACATATCTTCTCTTCAAGATCCTTGACTATAGATCTCAACTCTTGATTCTCTTTCCTTAACTGCTTAGCCATCTTATGCTTCTAAAATCACCTTTCAGATGTTAGGCTTGTTCCAAAGAACCCTATTATGATACCAATTATTGGAAGAAAAATTATTGTGGGGGTGAATTAGTCTTCAAAACATTCATTCAATTCAACTTAATAGTCATGAAATATTCATATAAGTACATAGATCTTAGCAAGCATAAGAAACCATACAAGTGAATGAAATAAGATAACATATCATATATGTGGGAAATACTCAAGGGGAATAAAACCTACTAATATTTGAAAATGGACTGTATTTATATAAGGAAAAAACAAATATTTATTGAAGCACCAACTTCACATGGAGAACTAACCCCAACTAGCTAAGAACCAACCTAGCTAGGCTTTAGCAAGCACCCACTTATAAGGAGGTACCAACCCCCTAGATGACTCAACACCAACTCATTCACCTAATTTATTTGATCACCTTTAAAAAAATATGTTTTTTAAATAAAAAATGATGACCACATCTTTATATCTTCACATTCTTATCTCTTTCAAACTAACTTCTAGGCCTCTTTGCTCGTCTAGGTCTCTTCAAGAGTAATTAGGTCATATGAACTTGATCTTCATACTTATAAATTATATTATATATTAACTAATACACACACACACACACACACACACACACACACACACACACCCCTATGATGGTATAAATGACCTCATTCTTATCCTCAATCTTCTCTTTCATTCTCTTGGACTTTTCTTACACAAATAGGCCTACAACTACCTTGTATTTATACAAGCCTCTTGTTCATATCTTTCTTGGTCATCCAAACACCATTAAGCTCTTAGTTTAGCTATGTAAAATATCTTAATACATATAATAAACATTAATAAAACATTATTTATGTACCTTAAGGTATTAAATACCTCAATTAGGCCTCATATCATCTTTAGGTCTCATGGAGACCTAATTCCATTAGGTCCATATTAGGACATGTTACACTTTGCCTTATAAAAATTTAAAAATTCAAACATGGAAAAAACATATAATAAATTAATAAAATATACCTATAATAATCTCATCTAATCTCCATAACACCTTTCAATTCCAATCACCACTTGAAGCACTTCTCAAAACATGTTCACAATAGGCCTTCATACACACAAAAAGTTTGTATTAAACAACTAAAGCATAAACACAATGTTTCCTTATAACTATAATAATAAATCACATATGAATAAACCTCATGAATTTAGGGCCATCACAAAATTCATTATATACTTCAAATCAAGGTATACAGGCTCAAACTCTTCTCTAT
The DNA here is from genome assembly GCA_037957365.1 of Torreya grandis. Classification (NCBI taxonomy): domain Eukaryota; kingdom Viridiplantae; phylum Streptophyta; class Pinopsida; order Cupressales; family Taxaceae; genus Torreya; species Torreya grandis. The sequence goes on from JARHVA010000081.1 coordinate 2,060,497, forward strand.
AAAATGCTTGCTTTGAACTACCAACTAGCCTTAAAAAACAATAATGAAAACTTGAACTTATGATACCTAAAAGAACAAAATAAAGGAAATATAATGAAGTAAAATTATCCTAAAACATCCTCATAACAACCTCAAATAAAAATATCATAATCTCTAATGGAAAATATTGGTCTTGAAAACTAATTTCTTCACCTTCTCTCTCACAGACCTCACTCAACTAGATAAGCCATTTTGGCTTCAATGTTTTCAATGCTTTCACTAAATACCAAACCTTTTACAAAGTATTAATAGGAAATAAAATTACCAAAAAACATATCCATAAACTTATATCCATCACTCTTTCATGAAATCACACCAAAAGCCACCTTTTCATATTGCTTGGTTTTGTACTATTTTTCTTCATTAAGCTTGCTAGCGACTGGACAACTTGGATCGCCAAAATTTCACACATAAGGGATATAAATTAACCATAAACCTTAATTAAAACAAACTGTAAGTCTCAAACTTTGTATTTCATCCTTTTATCAAGTTTGACTTGGTCAAATCTAACTACTACAATAAATCTTTAAAAAATAAGGCCTTTCCTTTAGGGTCCACTCATTCAATTGAAGACTCAATAACACCTAGAGATTCTTGGAATAGTTATATACAACCTCCAATCACTAAACTATCCACACCAATCCATTATGATCACTTTAGAACAACTTCTTTCATATTAGGTCACTATTTGGGTTCTTTGAGGGTTCAAATCATCTTCCACTATTAGTAATCATTCATAAATCTTAGCCCCTCATTACAAAAAATAATTCTCATAAATTTTAGATAGGAACATTATACATATACCATTAATATATTAGGTCCTCATGCATATGTTGCACATGCCAATAAACACTTGAAAAACCTTCTCAGGTAGAAAAATCTTCATCATGTGCACTCGAGAGACCTTAAAACACTTTTTCAAGTCTAAACCTTTAAAATTTGACCTCATACTCTGTAAAAAAAACTTGGTACAATCTATAACACCATTTAAAATTCTCACATGCTCATTCTTATCTTGAGATATAAATCTCTCTCCTTCATTTGGCCACCATCTCTCTCTTTACTCTCTAGACCTTGACCTACAAACCACATTAGTCCTTGAAACATTCTAACCACTATCCAAGATTTGAAAACCTCATATACATGTCATAAAACCTCTTACCATGCTCAAATACTAGCATACATATTATCACATTCCTGAGACCAATCATCTCACTAAGTAACTAAGCCCATGCCTTCACACAAGGTCTCTTCATGCCATGACTAGGCTATTACAAGACTCCTTAAGGTATTGATACTTGACACAAGGATCTACTTCTTAAGCACTTATCTCATCATAAAAATACTCAACTGTTAACTAAAACACTCTCTTCAATTAACTCATATAAACCTCATCAAAACACTCTTCTTTGGTAAGAACTTAAAAACTGACCTTGATCATCCTTCACTAGAACAACATCAACCTTGATCATCTTTCACTAGAGTAACATCAAACTTGACACAATCCTTCCAACAACAAAAAAAAATTGGATAAAAAATATTGACCATTGATCACCTTTGATAACCTCATGCTAATACCTCAACTATCCTTGCTTACCTAGACACCAACCTTCACTCATGCATACCTCAAAGACCACTCACCATGCATCTTCACTAGATGCATCTACACATTAATGATAACACACTTTGGCATTAATAAAATTATATTTACATTAATGACAACACACTTGAATGCTAAAACCTATCCATAAATCATCATGGACATGTAAACTAAATCTCTAGCTTCTTCTACCATCCATTTACTTTTCTTAACCAATGCAACTTTTGAGAGCTACAATAACTTATTGACAAATAAGCTTATATCTATGCATTTTCTCTCTCATCTAACTAAAAAACACCACCTAGAGGTAACTAAGAGACTTGAATACATGATCTAATAATTTGTCTAGGTTTTTGAATCTAGTCTGAGTTAATTTGGACAAGATATTTCACATCGGGTCCTTATTAGGGTTTTAGGGAGATGTAACACAAGTTTTGGTGTTAAAAATTATTCATAAAGAACTTACCCTTAAATCCAAAAATAATACCTGGAGATAATATCTATGACCCTTCCTCATCTCTCCTTAATATCTCATATTCCCATATAGAGGTTACATGTGCCAACGAACATTTGAAAGTGCTTCTCGAGTCTTGAGACCTCATTATGTGAACTTGAGAAGGTATAAAACACTTATGCAATTTACATCAAATAATGACCTCAAACTTTGTGAACATGCCCGAAATAGCTTATCTCACCTTTTTTCATGCTCACATATGTATACTTGCCTTAAAATCTGATCTTAATACCTCATTAGGTTAGGTAGAGTTTAAAAGAGGTCTAAATGTAGGCTTTGTTTGAAGGTCATACCCCTATAGACTCATCCTAAAAACTCTCATGAATATTTCTACACCTTACATGCTCAAAAAATGCCATATCACCTTTACATGCATGTGTTCATTCATTTTCATGCACATACCTCTTCATGTCATGACTAGGCTTCATATTCTCTTTGAATTCAATGACTTGTACCTTCATGAAAACATAAGACATTAGTTACCTTCAAATTCTCTATTTCTCTTTCTCTCATGACAACACTCCATCAATACATTCATGTCAAATCACATACTTCTAACTATCCTTAGTCACCTATGACATCAACCTTCACAAGATGTACCTTTGACATCAATGACAATATAAGACATATATCCATAAATTAACTAGGGATTGATTGTAGTCCATTTAAAAGAGGGGGAGTGTATAGTAATTTTTAAAGGTAGGCCCAATAATATACACTATTTTGTAGATGTTTTAGTAGAATTGTATAATTTTGCCATAAATTTGGTCATTTATAAATAAATAAAATAATAGGTTAATGTAGGGCATTATCTCTAGTTTTATCGTAATGTTATGTAGGCCCATTGATTTTATTGTCATGAGGTTTTCATTATACATATGTGTAAAGGCAAAGAGTAAGTTCTGTAGGACCATAGGGTTATAATAATTCAACTTTCTCCCATATAACATAATAATGCATGAATTCACAGTTGAGGTAAACCTCATCAAACCTTGTATTTGTGTACTACTTAAGTCTTATAATGGAATATGCAGAGGGGTGAGATGGAAGATGTGAATTGAAAGCCATCATTATGCACCTAATAGCTCTAGTTCTCTATAATTATGGAATTATTTAGTCATAATAGATCTTAAATATGCACTTGCATCTATTAGTTAGATGGTAATGTAATTGTAATTCACTTTGTGTTGGTGTAGACTTTTATCCTACTAGTTTTGTTTACACGGTTCATGATGCTTAATTAGGGTCCTAGAGGCCATTTGGGTCATTTGGGAAGATTAATCCCACATTCAATGGAATGTGGAGTTTAACTCTTTCTCCTACCTATATATGTACCTCTCTCCCTTTGTATTCATCATCAAGAGTTAATGAGAAACATCATTTTATGATCTTTAGTTTTTGGTAATCTCTCTCACCTACTCCATAGATTTTGTGTGTCCATTTGACCTTGTTAAGAGGTCTTGGAGAAATTCAACATGGTATCAGAGTTTCACTTAATGGTCATTCACCTTTTATCAAATTCTTAGTGAGATTTACCTCCACCTAAATAAGCCTCTATGATGTTTGAGTTGTGTGTATATTATTGGTAGTATATTTTTTAGAAATGTCACTCTCATTAGGAGTTATAGACTCTTCATGGCCAGTTCTCACTTGGAAACCTTCTCAAATCATATACCATTTTAAAAAACTCACTATTTTTCATGCACTTGACATGTCTCCAAGGGAGATATATGCCAACCTTTAGGAAGGACATTTGGTTGATTTATTGAAGATGTTATTGGAGATCTAGTTCAACTATACTTAAACTTGCACTAGTCCTCCACATCATACTAGCCTTCATTGAAAGATCCTTGCATTTCCATCAACCTGGGTTTTTTTCATTTTTCTCATCAAACTCTTCAATGGTAGCACATCAATAACCTATAGATCTCTCTCTCAAAGAGATGAATTTCCTTGCACATCCCCTAGTTCCTCCTTCTTAAGCCAACCCTCAAGGTTCTATCTCCTTCATTATCACTTATGGTGGTTTTTTATTTGGTGTTATAGCTATGTATATTTTGATCCTATTGCAAACTTGGAGCCCCTCATGATGGAATTTTTCTCTTCTCAATATACTTAATAAAGTCATAAAGATGAAAAGATAAAAATTCATTTCCCTACTAGTTATTTTTTATTATTAAATAATCCAAAAAAAATTAAAGCCATTTAAATTAAACTGAAATAGCTTTTTTTTTTCATTAGGCACTTTTTTTCAAACTAGTTGTGTATTTACCCCTCAAAGTGGGACTATTTGTCACTTTACAGCCTATATGGGTGATAAGGGCACATTTTTTTACTTTATTTGATTTCAAGAGATCCATTATTCTATTCTTATTCTAACGAGTAGTTGAAAGGCTACTGTACCCTTTGTTTGGTCAAAAAATTTAAAATTTTAGTATAATTTTTATTAAATAGACCTCATTAATGAGAAATTTATTGTGTCATAACTTTTGATCGGGAATTCAAAATTGAGCGCCATTTTTTCAAAGTTTTCATGTTTTTTAATTTCTCATGCAGGGGTCCTATTTTTATTATAAATGCACTAAAGTTATAAAGTGCCATATTCAAGGGGGTTACCTTTGCTATGGGCCCTACTACTTTTTGCATTATACTTCATGCACCAATTGCTCACTCATGGATGCATTTTAAACTATGTCCAACATCCCCATTCTAAGCATGAAATATACCTCATCACTCCATCATTGATTTATCACTTGGATGTATTATTGACTGTGCCCAACGTCCAATTCATGAGTGTGATTTAGGGGTTAATTATAGTTTGTACAATGTATTATTGCACTTATTTGGTTTCTTTTCTCAATCATGACACTCCATTTGAGAGAATACAAAGGAGGAAGGTTGAGTAAATTCTAGTGGTCCTTTTAGGGAAGAACAATTATGTTCCAAGGTATGTGTACATAAAGCATTCACTCATGGATCGAGATCTTATTCCCTTCTTATATGGATATATTCCTATTCCTATCGACCCAAGTTAATATGATGACTAGACTAACTCTTGTTACTATATCTATGGTCACTTTTTGTTTCATGTTTCATGGGATTTACACCACCATGTGGAGCACACAGAGTGTCCCTATATTATTTGGAGCACTCTTTAGAGTCTTTTTGTATAGTCAACTCCTCCTTCACTTCTTATTTTATCTTTTGAAACTATTTCACTCTCTCCTCATGCTTTTATTTCTTGTGATGATATATCCATGGTGGATAGTTCTCTTCCTTATATCAAGCCCCCATTATAGGATGAGATTCTACTAAACATTAGTTATCTCATTATAGAATTTAAATTTATTCTTATGCATACTATTTCTCTTCTAGAGCCTTAAAAACCTTCCATTTTAGAAGAATTTATTGATTTTAGTGGGAGTATATACATTGATATTATTGATGGCTCATATGTTCCTATGGACATTAATCTTGCAGATTAAGTGCTTCATTTGCAAACCAATCTTTAGTTTTGATGGCTGTTGAGCCTTGCTCTCCTCTTTCTATGGACATTCTTTTAGTGAATGTTGCATGTCACTCTTCTTCTCTTGTTGTTCATCCCCTTCATGGTATGCTTATTTTTTTCCATCTTCTACCATTAGTATTGTGATACATGATCAAACTTTGGCATATTCAAGCACTATTTGGGAGACATTTGATAATTTTCCAAATATTTACATCTTGATTCCTACATGCATTTCACTTGAGTGGGAATTTAACATTTTGACAACTTGGGGTTTATTTCTTTTGCAAGGAAGAGAAAATATTTGTTGCAGAGGGACCTAATACAAATTTCTATGCTTACCTTATCTCTCTTCTTTATGGAGGCACACATCCTTCATATTTTATAGGATACTAGGATCATCACTATGTACTTGGGTACCTCATTAGGCCTCATTTTTAGGAACCGATTCTCCATCCTACCTAAGCTACACTTAAAGGGGGGTGTTGGTGTATAATTTTATCCTATGGATTTTGTCTATACAATTCATTATTATTTCTTAGGGTCTTAGAGGCCATTTGGGTCATTTGGGAAGATTAGTCCCACATTAACTAGAATGTGGGGTTTTACTTTCTCTCCCACCTATATATGTACCTCTCTCCCTTTGTATTAATCATCCAAAGTTAATGAGGAATATCATTTTATGATCTCTACTTTATGGTAATCTCTTTCACCTACTCTGTAGCTTTTATATGTGCATTCAAACTTGTTAGGAGGTCTTAGATAAAATTGACACTTTTTTGATTGCATATATTGCCTTTGGATTCATTACCTCTATAGAATTGAATGCATTTAGTTTGATAATTCATGTGGATTAATGGCATCAACAACCTTGGTTTCCTTTTTTTCTTCTATTTTCATCTTTTGAATTTACTTTGTGAAGTATCACCCCTTTCAAAATCCCCTGTGCCAGGTGGCTTCTCTTTATTTTTTCTCAATGTTCATCTTATTTGACACTTGTAAATTTACCACTTAATCCAAAATCATTACCTTGTTGTTACCTAGCCCTCATGTCATTTTAGGGACACGTGGTAAAATTTCATTATTTCACTACTTCTCAGGCCCTTTCTTTACTATCATATGTTTATTTACTACTTCAGGCTCATGGGATCATGACACTTGGAAACATCTCATGATTATGTTTACCTAGGAGTGACATACCCTTTTTCCTTACTATGTAGGCTCTAGGTGAGTGATATGATGACACATGACAACATCTCAACACTCTACTTTATTAGGAGACTTAAAAACTTATCAAAATGATTTGATAACATCAGGTCCATAGGGTTGTGACATGTGGATGGTTATCATTACTTCGCTGACCCAAAAATTTCATACACTAAAACTTCAATCTTCCAATCATTGGGTCGGTGGTATTATGAAACTTGGGAATATATCATGATTCTGCTCACCCTAGAGTATTTTGGAAAATTTTAAGTGTTGAACAATATGTGTGTTATCAATTTATCTCTAATGGCATAAGACTTATATAACACAAAAGTATAATGCATACTTCATTTTCCTTCAATGCTCCAAGAGAGTGAATGAATGCCATGTAGCAAGATTTGGTGACTTGGTAAGTGTTCAAGAAAAAATAAAAGGAAACTATTATAATTAAATAACAACATGAAAAAGATAAAACACAAAGAAACAACACTTTGGAAAACATGTAAGTCAATTAATTTGAAAGAGGAAAAACCTAACATGATTTTAATTAAAAAAACAAACTTCATGAACTATTGGAATCTGAAAACCTTGATAGACATGCATGAAATAAAACCAAAGGCTAGAGATATAACTCAAGATAATTATAAGAATAGATTTGGTTTATAATAATAAAAGTGCTGACATGCCAATTTAATCATTAAGAAACAACTTAAACTACCTCACTGATCTTGAAAATTAAAGGCTACTTGGTAAAGTGGGTCCCTGTTTTATTTTTTTTAATGGGGGTGTGTTGGGGCATAACTAATGATAACTAATAGGGGGAATACTCTAAAGTATTAAATAACCCATAGTCTTTGGTTAGTAACTATAAATTAAACATGGATCATACCATAGAAATATAATTAAACCAAAAAAATAAAAGAGGCTCCCAAAGCTACATGAAAAATACTAGCCCTACTCATACCTTGGGTTTGTGTGCGACAGAGAGATTTTATTTTATCCTTGTTTTGAAATTTTTATTGAAGACTTGGAATAAAATATAGGTTTCATAATGGCTTCTTTAAATCATAAACAAAAACCTTTGGATCTTAGGCATTTCTCTACTTCCATCCAAGTGTTTATAGCCCCAACATAGATACCTTTGATTCCCACCCTTTTCTCCTTTCATAAAATTACATGATGCATGTTACAATGATCTTATTTCATCATGTGAGTCTTTGATAAAATTTATATTTTTAATTAGATTTATTTGATCACTCTTAGGATGCATTGGTGTATGGGAGAAATAAAAGTCAATTTTCTAGAATGTCCTTATGACCAACATTCGTATCAATGATTATTACTTCAAAATAAGTATTAGTGTGGAAATCATGTTTGACTTGAAGACTGAAAAAAAAAAATTGTATGAAAAAATGAGAGTAACTTTTACATACATGATAAAAGTATTTAACTGTGATATGACCATGATCCATTTCTTATTACATACCTAAATTTTAAAAGTCTTAAATATAGGGCTGTAAAGAAAACTTATAAATCAACTAGTTTGTGTACTCTACCTAGGCTCTTACTTCACTTACTCTCATTTTGGGACCGATCCTTATGGATTTATTATGTAGGCTCAAGCATGTATAAGAATCATATTAGATTGGATATCATTTTTATCAATTAGGAAGGAGTCAATTAGGTCATTCTAAAACAAAAGACACCTACTCTATAAAAAAGGAGAGATAATCTAAGGAAACAAAATGCTAAAAGCAAGAAAGGATAATATAGAATGTATGAAAACTACTTTAATGATAATGAAAGACAAAAAATAGGAAAACTAACTATGAAATCAGTAAAACCTATTCTAATTTTACCTCTACTATAGCACCTAGAGTTACTCCGAGACATCCTCAATGGGAACAACCATGAAGTAATGCTTTAAAAACTATCCATTGACTTGGAAGGCTAGGTGATTACCTTCAAGGTCTTTCAAATAAAAGGCATTGTTTCCTAAGATCTTGGACACTTGATATGGTCCAATTCACAAGGGAGTGAACTTGTCATGCTAGCCCTTCTTCTTATGAGCTTTATCTCATGGGAGAACTAGTTAATAAATTTGAAAGGTCTTGATCTTTGATATTTTTTTTGAACCACCTTTTAACAATATCTTGGTGTTTTTTGAATTTTAAAGTGCTTCAGTCCTTGCATCATCAATTTGGACTATGTTTAACAATATATAATTAATCCTTGGGTCTTCTTCCATGTAGTCTTACATAAAATGATAGCTTTGGGGTTTGAGAGACATTGGGGAAATAGGATATTGTACATATATTAATAGGAGAGGTAAAATCTTGAGGGCCTATTTTTGTCTTGTTCTATCTACCCATAATGCATATTTCAACATTATGTTGGAAATATTGTCATTGATGTCAAAGGTTTAGCATTATTGGTGATAAAGGCCCCATCGTATTTAATGTTGTTTTTAATAAATATATCTTGGCTGATATGAGTTAATATTTATTTAATATTAATGAATATAATTTTGGTTGCATATGAGACAAAAGAAAGGCCCATGGAGAATTCGAAGAGCCGTGGGGTAAAGACAAAAGAAGGATGGGACGTATTTTCCCATGAAGAGTCATTTGGGGAATACCAAGAGTCACCAAGTGAAGACAAAAGAGGAAGGGCGAATTTCTCATGAAGGGACACTTTAAGGAATATGAAGTCACCAAAGATAAGGGAAAAAGTGGGAAGGACGTTTTTTATCATGAAGGGTCACCACATGACTTTTCAAAGGCTTGAATATGAAGGTCATCCAAGATTGGAACCATTTTCCATGAGGATTGAAAGGTCACATAGGGGGAAGGCTAAAGGTCATTTGGAAAGCTATAAATAAAGGCTTGAGAAGCCATTTGTAATATGGAAGTGAGAGGTTGATTTGATATTGTAATATCTAGCTTAGAAGAGCAATTGTGAGAGATGAATATGATTTGTATTTGTTATATCTAGCTTAGAATAGAAAAGGTGAGAGAGAGGAAGGAGATGTTGTATTGATTTATTATTTGTTGAGATAGCAACATTGAGAGATAGGTGTGTGGTATACACAAAGGGGTTGGTGCTCCTGTGGGTTGGTGCTCATGAATAGGTGCTGGGTTGGTGCTTAGCAAAGGCGTTTGAAACTCCTGTGGGTTCATGCTCACAAATTGTAGCTAATGTTTGTACTTGGAAAAGGGGTATGGTGCTCATGTGGGTTTGTTCTCATGAATATATTTGAGATTTATTCTCTGTGGTTTTTCCCACATTGGGTTTCCACGTTATATCTGGTGTCTCTCTCTATCTTGTGTGATGTTTATTGTTTGAGTTTTATTGCATATCTTGAATGTTTTATTAAGTGGAATTTGATAAAGGGAAAGTTTTATAAGATATATAATATACTGATTCACCCCCCCTCTTAGTATATTCCATGCTTAACAATTGGTATCAGAGCAGGTTCCTTCAGAAAGGGTTTAACAACTTGAAGGTAGATCAAAGAAAAGCATAAGATGACCAAGCAACTAAAGAAGTAGAATCAAGAGTTGAAATCTGTGGTTGAAGATCTTAAGGAAAAGGTGTGTATCTTGGATTCTAAGTTGGCTATAGAAGTAAAAGAAAATAAGATATTTATTCAAGATCTTAAGAATTAGTTAGAGGTTGCAACTTCAATTTTAACATCAAAAGAAGAAGAGTGTAATCAATTGAAGGTTGAGTTAGGATCTTTAAAGGATAATCATGAGAAGCTTATAATCAAGGTTGAAAAAGATCATGAAATATTAGTCCAAGGAAAGAAGGATGTAGGTTTTGAAGGCAAATCAAAGAAGTTGATCAGGCAGCCCAATGCTTTCAAGTTTTCAAATTCTTTTCATGGCTGTTGTTTTGTTTGTCATCATCTTGCTCATAGGGAAAGATATTATATGAGGAGAAGCAATCAGTCAAAGGGAGATCTCAGTCACATTCAAGAAAAAGGTATGAGAAATATTGTTTGATTTTTTTGTCATGAGGTTGGCCATATTGCTCGATTATGCCAAAATAAAGTAAAGAGATATTCAAGGTATTACAAAGGATTTAGAGACCCTAGAAAATATGAGAAAAGACAAATTCATGTTTGGAGACCTAAAATAGTAAAGGTTGATCAGGTTGAGGTTAAGATTGAAAATGAATTACTTTCTATAGTAGATAAAGAATCAAATAAGAAGGATTGTAAAGAATCTCTTGTTACATTTCAGCATGAGCTTCATCAAGATAAGATAGTTGCAAAAGTTGAGAAAAAGAATAACATCACAAATGATAAGGTTAGTAAGTCAAAAAGGTTAGACATGCTTAAATGGATTCTAAAAGAAAAACACAAGAAGATCAAGGAAGAAACAGAGGAGATGTGCGAATCTCCTGAGATTTATTTCTAGAACCCTTTTATGTGGGGGTGTCTCTTCTAGGCTTCAAGGAGACACTTTTAAGAAAATGGAAGCATGGTGGATGCTATTGGGTCTTGGATATTTTTGAAAGAAGGTGAGTTGACAGATTAATTTTTATATCTTTTGAGGGAATATATTTTTTAAGAAAATTTTGCATCAATATTATGGTTTGAGGCTATTAGAATGATTCTTGCATATGTAGTGTTTCAAATGATTATGGTCATAATAAATTAGAATGTTGAAAAAGAGCTAACAGTTTTAGAGAGAAAGAAAAGGATACTCATGTAGATTCAATCAAGAAGGATCAAATTTTCAAAGCTCCATTCATCAGGAAGAAGGTTCAGTCGTGTTCATGGCAGAAGAAACACCCTGAAGATTCTATGTTGGTGCAAATAGCTTTGCATGTAAGAGATAAAGATCAACCATGGTTCATTGATAGTGGATGTTCAAGGCATATGACAAGAGATAAGAGTAAAGAAAATCAATGGTGGTATAGTGAGATTCAGAGATAAAACCACTACCAAGATAGCCATAAAATATTCTCAAAGGACAGGTAAAATCAGATATCTTCTCAAAGATCAGTGAGAGGAGTTGGGAGTAATTTATATTACTTCCTGCCATTGATGTTCAGCATCAAGTGAGGGGGAGCTAAGAGTTATCTCCAGGTAGGCCCTTTGCCATTGATTTCAAAGGGGGAGAATAACAGGTACAGGTATAAGTGTAAAAAATAGGTACAAGGAACAAGTATAGGTTGCTACAATAAGGGGGAGTTACTATATGTTTTTAGATGACAGGATGTGGTAGTTTCAAGATTGAGGTTGCCATCAATGACAAAGGGGGAGATTTTTGGAAATATTTTCATTGAATTCAAAGGTTTAGCATTATTGGTGATAAAGGCCCCATTGTATTTAATCTTGTTTTTAATAAATATATCTTGGCTAATATGAGTTAATATTTATTTAATATTAATGAATATATTTTTGGTTGCATATGAGACAAAAGAAGGGCCCTTGGAGAAGTCGAAGAGTGACGAGGTAAAGACAAAAGAAGGATGGGATGTATTTTCCCATGAAGAGTCAACTTGGGGAATACCAAGAGTCACCAAGTGAAGACAAAAGAGGAAGGTCGAATTTCTCATGAAGGGACACTTTAAGGAATACGAAAAGTCACCAAAGATAAGGACAAAAGTGGGAAGGATATTTTTGATCATGAAGGGTCACCACATGACTTTTCAAAGGCTTAAATATGAAGGTCATCCAAGATTGGTGCCATTTTCCATGAGGATTGAAAGGTCACAAAGGGGGAAGGCCAAAGGTCATTTGGAAAGCTATAAATAAAGGCTTGAGAGGCCATTTGTAATATGGAAGTGAGAGGTTGATTTGATATTGTAATATCTAGCTTAGAAGAGAAATTTTGAGAGATGAATATGATTTGTATTTGTTATATCTAGCTTAGAAGAGCAAAGGTGAGAGAGAGGAAGGAGATGTTGTATTGATCTATCATTTGTTGAGATAGCAACATTGAGAGATAGGTGTGTGGTATACACAAAGGGATTGGTGCTCTTGTGAGTTGGTGCTCATGAATAGGTGCTAGGTTGGTGCTTGGCAAAGGGGTTTGAAGCTCCTATGGGTTGGTGCTCATGAATTATAGCTGAGGTTTGTACTTGGAAAAGGGGTATGGTGCTCCTATGGGTTTGTTCTCATGAATATATTTGAGATTGATTCTATGTGGTTTTTCCCACATTGGGTTTCCACGTTATATCTGGTGTCTCTCTCTATCTTGTGTGATGTTTATTGTTTGATTTTTATTGCATATCTTGAATGTTTGATTAAGTGGAATTTGATAAAGGGAGAGTTTTATAAGATATATAATATACTGATTCACACCCCCCCCTCTCAGTATATTCTGTGCTTAACACATTAGGTGTTATTTTCTTGGTTTGTCTTAGGTTGTCTTCTTAATGGCATCCATTAATTTATTGTTTCTACATTAATCTACTCTATTCTTAGGGGTAATAAATTAAAAAGGACTTGATTTTTATCTGATTATTGTAGGCCCATTTAGTGAATTCATCATATTAAAAATCTAGGTCATTTCCACTGACTAACTATATGGGAGTAGTAAACTTGGTCAGTATATACTCCTTTAGAAACTTAATGACATCATGAGATCTATAATTCTTGGTGGCCACCACTTATATCCACCTAATGAAATAAAAAATGGATATCAGGATGAACTTATGCCCTACTAAGGAAATGGGATTGATTACTCCAACAAAATCAAGACCCCATTATGTGAGAGGACAACCCTCAATGATAGGGTGTAGTGTCATGGTAGCATTAGCCTCTCTCTTCCAAAAGACTTGGAATTTATGGTAGGTCCTAACACGGTTGTGGGAATTTATACAAATAATGGACCAATAATACCCCATTCTCAACATTTTATGGGTTGTTGTGTTCCTGAAAGGGTGTTTGTTGCCTAGTGTTTGGTATAGGTTATCCAACATAATTGCCACTTCTTCTCTCAAGACACATCTTAGGTAGAATGCCTCATAGTTTTTTGGTAAATGATTCTCCATTTTACCATTTATTAGGTGGATTTGAGCCTTGAATCCTACCTTTTTCATCTATTCATCTCAAATGGTATAATCTCATGAGTAGATAATGAATTATCTAATTATATGACTCACCTCCCACCACTTGGACTTCATGGGCTTGTTCACTTCGAATGGGTGGACCTATTTCAGTCATAAGCTAGACTATTCTTTGGACTCTCACCATGTTGGTTGGTTTGATCTCCATATCAAATAATTACAACTTTTCCATCCATTTGCCTCTTCTTTTAGCCAACTCATTTTGATTTAGGGCAAGCTTAACTGTTGAGTCTAATACTATGGCATAAATTATTTTTCTCAAGATATAGTACCAAAAATTCTTTACAACCTTGACCAATGCATATATGTGATTATCTATCATTGAATACTTTAAATTTGCATCTTTTAAATTAGTACTCATAAATCAATTGATTGTTCACTATCATTTACCTTTTGGATGAGTACTACAATAATGGTATGTTCTAAAGCAAAGGAATATATACATAAATCCTTAGTAAAGTTAGGATTAATCAATACAGAACCTTGAGTAATAGTTATCTTGATGTATTGGAAGGAACTTTGAGCCTCAACTTTCCACTCTATCTTGGCATACTTTTTCAACATGGCATCCAAGGGCTTGATAATTTCTACAAACACAAAAATTAATGTGTGCATAAAATTGATTTTAATAAATAATGATTTCAATTCATTTATACTATTAGAAGTTTCTAAATTTTAAATGGCTTGAATCCATTCTGGATCGATGAAAATTCCATCCTTGGCTATGATATGTCTAAACAACTTGCCCATTGAGACATCAATGATACTCAGTTTTGGATTCAAGAACACTCCATATATTATACATCTATCAAACACTTTCTACAAGTGATTTTCATGATCTATTATATTTTTTAAAAATATGGTGAGGTCATCCATATAGATGATTATACACTTATTTACATGTCCATGGAATGCATAGTCCATGGTTGTTGGAAGGTTGCTCTAGCATCAATGGGGAAAAAAGGCATCCTTTAATAGGCATAAGTTCCCTAGTTTGTGGTGAAGGTCATCTTCATTTGATATTCTACTTCTACCAGCACTTGGTTGTATCCTAAGAAACCATCTAATAAGGACATCATCCTAGACCCACTAACAATCTAGATTACCTTGTCTAGAGAAGGTATATGATAATCATCTTTCTCCAAGGATCTATTTAAGTTACTATGTTATAATTTTATAGTGTTAAAATTATTAATTATGTGTTTATAACAACATGATAATCACTCATGTAAATATTAATGTAAGTATTGTTAAAGTTGTTGAATAAGCAACTCATATAACAATATTAGTTGTGTGAGTTACAACAACTCACATAGAATAGTGTAGAGTTGTTGTAGGAATTATTTATGGAGATTCACTCTCCTCTAATATAGGAGTAGGTTATCCTATATGTAATTATGTTTATTTTTTGAGTAGTGGAATGAAGCATTATTATTATTTTGATCTATATTTTTGAATCTTTCAATTAATAATAGTGGTATTAGAGTAATATCTAATCCATAACTAAGTGAATATAGAACAATTTTTAGTGTTTATCTTCAATACACAGACCATTTTTATGGAAGATAACAATTATCTACATGTTTTACAATCATGCACTACTCAATTCCATCAGATTGAATCTATTTTGTGCACTTTCTACCACCAACATGTATTTTTAATCTTCCAAGGAAGGTCATCATGGAGTCTGATCTAAAGATTTGAAAGGACATACTAGAAACATAGGACATATTCTAAGAAAATAGCTAATTTTCTATCATCATCTCAACATCTCACTTTTCACATAGTAAATTATACATCTCTATCATTTTATTTTTTGATGACTTGGTTACATCAAGATACTCAAATTTCCTTGTGCCTAAAATTGAATCCATGAATACCTCAGGTAATTAGTGATACAGATGACACACAGGCCTATTAAGAATTCTATAGTTGATCACAGACATTGACATTCAATTCATCCTTAGATATGACCTTAAAAAATTGTTTTACATACTTATACTGTAACATTCAAGAAAAATACATCAGGATAGGTTGGTTGAGTCAGTTTGATTCTTTAATTTATCCTATCTTTCATCATCCAAGTCATAAGGTGTATTTTACATTTAAAGTCTTTTTTAGTTGATGATTCTTTATAGTTTAATATTTAATTTCATTTGATATTATATATATTTATAAGTATTTCCTTATAGGTCCATTATATTTCATTATTTTTAAGTTTATTATTTGTTTTTAAATTATAATTCTATCTTCATTCAATATTATCCTTATAAAATGAGTCAAATGATAATAGTCATTTTATGAAAGTTGAATGTTAAGAGTTAGAGTCTCGTGTTTATGTCAAATTTGTTAATGTCAATAAAAATCCCAAAGTGTCTTGAATTATTTTTGTCATAAATAGTTGAGTCATCTTTTGTAAAGGATGCATTATCGGTGGAAACTGACATCCTATGTTGGTCTAAGGTCATAATGGACATTCCATTGGAAAATTTTACTAGGCTCAATTTCCACACATAGAAATTCAAATTTAGATGTAAATAATGAACAAAAATTTATGAAAGATAGTGAATAGAAATGAAGTGTCACCCATAGGTGCAACAAAGCTAGTAGAATGGCAAAATAGGGATGATAAAGACAAAGCCATTATTAGACTAGCTCTTTCTGAATCTGAGTTACATTATGTAGATCTAGAAAAATAATCAAATGTAATGTGGGAAAATTTGAACAAAATGTTTGGAGTAAAATAAATCAACGCAAGGTTTTCCTTAGAACTCCAGTTATTTAGATTCAAAATAAATGATGGGTTCACCATGTCTAGTCACATCAATGATATAAGATCGTTTATTAGATAAATAAAAAAAGTCTAAGCTCTAGTAAAATATGAAGATGTGAAATTCATATTGTTGAATATCTTAACATCAATATATAATAATGTTGTTTTCACTCTTGGACAAATGTCTTCACAGTCACTAGAAGATATGATTTCAGATCTTATATCTAAATAAAAAAGGACTAAAGAAGATGTAGAAGAAGAAACTAAATTGTACTTGAAAAAAGCAAAAGAATTTATATTAAAAAAGGAGGAAATTAAATGCTTATATTACAATAAAAATGGACATATGTCTTCATATTATAGAATTCAAGCTAAATATTTTCTCAATGGAAAACTTAAAACAAATGAAGCCAATGTAATCACTAAAGAAGACTTAGATAATGAGGATGAACTAATGAATGAAGAAAATGATGAGGTATTTTCAATGATGTCTCCAAGGTGTCCAAGAGTGTTAATGAGGTGTCAAGTATGCTATTAGGTCAATGAAAAAGTGTGCCTTAGTGATCATGCATGGACCTTACAGTGTTTTCTTGGTTAGGCAAGATAATGGATGTTGATGGTGTGTTGACCATGTTTGAGGGGTTATATGGGGTGTAAAGAGAGCTTAGTGTACTTCTAGAAGTGAAATTAATCCATTTAAATAGTCATGTGAAGTTATATATTATCCTAGTCATCTTGGTAGAGTTTCTTAAGTAAGTAGATTGATGATGTCAAAATTTGTATGTGTGAAGGTGTCAAAATAAAGTGGTCACATGGGTCTATTCAATTTTGTGCCTAGAACATGTGTTTTAAATTTCATACCTTGACATGATGTCTATCAAAATTTATGATAGTGTGAAGTTTCTCTCCTAGGTGGATTTCATCATTTTCCATAGTCAAATTTGCATTTTTTAGTGACCGTTGAATTTCAAATATTTGAATTTACGAAGGAAAACTATTCTGTAATGTTTTACCTATAAATTTTGATTATGGATGAATCTAATGATGGATTAAAATTAAAATTTGTAGATAACTTTAAGGGAAATTTAGGAAAATTTATTTGGAGGTTTAACTAGTTGTATAATTGCATTTATTATGGTTCAAAGTTGATTGAAGGTTTGAATTTCTTCTGTAAGTGACCCAAGAAGGATGTTTGATTTTTTCTTGATGGTGTTTGGATGTTTCATAGTGAATTGTCTATTGGATAATGTTTTAAACTCCCTAAAGATCATTTATATGGATTTTGGAGGTTCGACCAATCCATATTTAGTATGAACCATTGCTTGGAAGTTAACTATTTTTTCATTCATGATGTTTTCACATAGAAGGCAAATGATTGATAGGTTTTACATATGCAAAAGTGTGTAGTGATTAATGTAATCACTTGAGGATGTCTTAGACGTCATGTGTCATGGACCTATGTGCTTTTAAGTGGTCTTGTGTTTCTATTTTTTCTCAGTAAAGTGTTAAAAGGATGAATAGGTATTCATGGACCTAAAAGGGCTACTTATGCCTAATTGTAAGGTGTTGTTGCTTAAGGGTGATCTATAAAATATATGGTCAACTTATGAAGGTGGTGTTGATTTTTTTTCTAAGTGGGATATAAGCCTTAAGGGTTAAGGAATGTCATGTGGCTGACCAAGAAAGTGGTGATCACATAGACTCTATAAAGAACAAAATCAAAGATGAAGGTTTCTAGAGTGAATGGGCAAAGAAAAGAGAAGTGTGAGTAAGCTTTGTGGATGGATTGAATATCAAAGAAGTGTGAAGGATATGGTGTGACCTATTGGTCATGTTTCAAATGTTATAATAGTATTCTTTTAGGTTTGATGGTTAAAGATGAGAGAAAAGGTGTAGAGTGATCCAAAAAGTTATTTTGGATGCCTTGCTTGTGTGTCAAGGCTTGATAAAGTGTGAAGGGTTGAATAGAGTTATTATTCACTATTTCTTAATTATATTAGAAGGTAATTAGACTTTTTGAAGTGTTGATATAAGAAGTTATGTGGGTGGTCAACATCTAGGGCAAGTGGGTGTTCATGGTGGAATGGGTGCTTCATTAAAGCCTCTTATTTGTGATCTCGTATAGGATTATAGTCCATGTGTTTTTAGGATTGAGATTGGATTTTATCCCCCATGAGTTTTTCTCACATAATATATGTGTTATGTGCTTTGATAATGCAGGTTTTTCTTTATTCATTACAATGAAGGTTTTATATGCTTCATAAAAGCTTATGTTGAATGGTTAAGAGTTTGAAGGATTGGAATTGAATTTTATTTTATTGCATCATGGATTCATCCCCCACCTTCTTAGTGATTGTAATTATAATACTTAGTATCAAAGCCACAAATTATTTTCAAGTTTAACCACTTGAAGGTGATCAAAGGTATAATGGGTAGTCATCAAATGTAAGGTGGTTTCTCTACTTAGAAATCACCATTATTCAATGGATCCAACTATGTTTTTTGGAGTACAAGGATGATGACCTACATCATGTCTCTAGGTTTTGACATTTGGAAGTCTATTATGGATGGGTATTCTAAACTCATTACTCCTTGAACTAGTGCATCTAACAAGAAGTTGAGTGAGAAAAATTCTAAATTTATGTATGCTATCATTTGTGGCCTATCAAAGGCTAAATTCACCAAGGTAATCAACTACAAGTCTGCCAATGAAAAATAGGAAAAATTATAAATCATATATGAAGGGGATTCAAATGTTAAGTTGGATAAATTATAGACCTATCAAAGGCAATTTGAGGGCCTAAAAATTAAGAAATAAGATACTGTGGCATTTTATATTATAAGGGTTAATAAGGTGGTGAACATGATCAGAGGTCTTAGAGAGGATATGGAAGAAGTTACTATAGTATATAAAGTATTAAAGTCTCTGACCCTCAAGTTTGGTTTAAACATTTATGTTGTATAATAAAGTAATGATCTCACCAAGATGGAGATGTATGAATTTCATGAAATTATTACTACTTATGATATGAGAGTTAATGAGGATAAACCACCAAAGAAGTAAGCAACCTTCAAGGTGATCAAGGAGACAAAAGGAAAGAAGAGCAAGTTAAGTCTTGAAGATTTTGATCTTAATGAAGATCAACTTGAAGCCATGATTGAAATAAAATTGAATGTAGGAATAGGTAAATATGAAAGGAAACTTATTTTTAAATGTTTTTCATGCGGTAAAGTTGGTCATTTTGTAGCTAAGTGCCCAGATAGAGGCAAGTCTGAATATAAAGAAGATCATAAGGAATCTCATGAGGATGAGCACAAGAAATCTAAGGGTTTTAGAAAGTATAAAAAGTTCTTTTATTTAGAAATTTATTAAGATTATTTACCATGAAAAAGTTAATAACTCATCTATTGAAGAACGAAACACAGTAGACAGTGATGATTCATCTCATGAAGAGAACAATGAGACATTGTTCATGGTTATTGAGGATGATGAAGTGAATGTTATTTAGGTAGATATATCTTTGGTGGAGATATCTTATAGGAATAAGATGATAAAATCACTCTTGAAGAAAAAAATATGAATACCTTGGAAGAGTTGAAGCTTCTACAAGGTAATAATGGAAAGCAAGCATCCTTGATCATTACATATGAGAAGAAAATCATATTATTTAAAGAATGGTTAATCAAGGAAATAAAAGATCATGATGAGATCACTAAACATCTTGAAACTCAGGTTTATACCCATACTGAAGAGGTAAAGAGTAAGGATGAATAATGTGTTAAATATAGTTCAAAGATGGAATCTTTCCAAATGAAACTAGATCAAGCTATGAGGAAGCTTGAAGCATATCAAAAATTTGAGATAAGTACAATTGATCTTAAATACCTATTGAGTATTCAAAAGGTCTCAAATTATAAATTAGGCCTAGGGTTCTATGAAGATGTTCAAAAGGATAAGAATATTAAGAATACACTGATGATAGATCAGAAGACTAATCATGTTAAGGAGAGTGATATTAAAGACAAGAAGAATGTCAATATGAATAAGAAGGACAACTTAAAAATTTACAAAAGTTCAAATCAAGAAACCCAATGCAATAAGGTATGATAACTCCTTCAATGGTTACCGTTATTCTTGTCATTAGTTTGGTCATAGGATCATTGATTGTAAAAAATAAGCTTTTAGTAAGAGATTTGCATGAAATTATGAGAAATATAATGACAAGATTGAAGAATATCATCACTCAAGATAATTAACAAATCCAAAAGGAAAGCATGACATCTTGTGCTACAGGTGTCAAGGGAGTGGTAATATTACAAGGTATTTCAATGCATTCATCAAGAAATTAAATGATCAGGTACATGAATGGGATAATGAAACTTCAAGGAGTCATGATGTAGCCCATACATAAGGTATATACAATCATAGAAACTTCACTTGTTTCAAATTTCAAGGGAGATGTCACTTAGTGAGGTTCTATAGGAATGGTCAAAATTCTACTTCAAAGAATGTCATTACTAACATGAAGAAAAGGAGCCATAATGAATGGAGACCCAAAGAGGTGAATTAAAAATAGTTTCAAAAAGTAATTTTTATCATGATAGAATAGGGTACAATTTCAAGTGTCAAAGATAAAGTATTATCTTACCAAAATAATCAAGCAATATTTCAAGTCTGAAGGAAAGAATGAAGTTAAGGACTCATTCAAAATCAATTTGATGATGAGGCAAGACTACAAGCCAAGTGAGAGAATGGAAATGTGAGAGTATCCTAAATTTTTGTACCTTTAGTCTCTCTATGATAAGTTTATGCCTCTACCTATGCTTATTAGGAGACATATTTCATATGTAAAAGCAAGTGTGTGTGCTCTAGGTGATGTATAAGAGGCTATAATCAATACGAAGGTACAAAGAGATATTGATTGGTCTTTAATACCAATGCCTTTATGATATAAAATTGATGATATTATGTTTCCAAGCCTTTATTTATCATAAAATGTCATTGGTTAAGGGTAAGAAACTTCATGATCTTTCTCCAGAGGTTAGTGATGAAAAGCTTCAAGAAATCTATTTAGGGACATTGGTACTAAAGGTAAGTATTAGTCAATCTTTGAAGCTTGGTTTAGTTCGTAAAATCATTAATAATAAAGGTAAGATTTATTTGGAGTATGGAGAGGACTTTTCCAAGTGTATTACATGGTTTTAGATGTGCTAAGTTGATCAAAAGAACCATTCATGACCATTTATTCAGTTTGACCATTTTACTCAATGTTCATTGCCTAGTGAGAGCTCCTCATGAAAAATTGGTGTTTTTGAGATCTATAAGGCTAACCAAGGGTTATTTCTAGTTTTATTTTATGTGCTTATGTGTATAAGGTTCCTTTGAAGTGTAAAATTTTTATCATGAACTTTTAAAGGTGTTTTGGCATAGTGAAGGGGTATACATAGGGTCTGCAAGCACAATCATGAGCTTTTCAGGTGTCAAATGAATATTGGTGAGTGTTTAAGGTGACTTTATGTCATAAAAAGGTGTTTTAAACTCATATAGTTGTTCTCCAAGTGGTTTTAATATTTTAAGGCCTCTTGAGGGAAATTTGAATAATTTTGATGGCTCTTGGGTCTAACAATCTCTACTTAAGGGCTAGTAAGACAAAATTCACGTTATGGTTCTATGGGTTCCCAAAGGATTAAGATCTCAATAATTATACAAATGGTGTGTATTGGTGACCTACAAGTGTGAGATAAGTTTCAAAAATTGGCATTGATTAGAAGATGCTAAGTTGACCACATTTCTCTTTGATGCCTTAGTATTTTAACCCATGTGGATTAATGATCTTCCGAAAGGATTTGAGGTTTGAGGCTAATTAATATATTGAAATGGAAAAATGGGTGATCAAAACGTACTTTATATTCATCTCAAAGTGCATTTTTTTTTTATGGTTGAGCATTTGTGCAAATGGATGGCTAATCAACAAGTCAATTTATGAAAAAGCTATGGTGCAGAGTAAGATTTGGATGATTAAAACTGGCATGCATGAGGGGGCATATGAGTGTGAATAATATATGAAACTTCAAGTCATGAAGGTCTCTACATAGAAATTTAGGGGCTTTACAAGGTTTAGGTAGGACTATTAGGCCTCTAGACATGGCTAGGTGATTCAAATGGACTTTTTGGTCATTTTAACCAAAATACTAAGGTATGATTATTATCATATGAGTTTTTAAATATATTTTGATCATATTTCATGTTTGAATAATGGATTTAACATCTATTGGTGATCAATTAGTTAGCTTGTGAGAGAAAACTTAAAGGCAACTATAAGTTTCATCATGGTTGGATATGGTCTAAAGGTGCTAAAGGGGTGCCTAAGTTTAGGTGAATTAGGGGGAGTTCCTCTCAATTTTATTAAGGTTTGATCACTATGGTTTGATTTATATTGTTCATTACTTATTTATATAATCTATCAAAGGAAGTCCCTTATTTATTTTGTATTTAAAAACATTTATAGGTCCTTAGGATCTACATGTAATTTTAGAGGGAGGTCCCTTCTTTTTTGTGTCAATGAGGGAGAAAGTGTTTGTAGAGGGAGAAAAAGTATGTGCATAGATTTATGTTGGTGTCTACAAGTGTTGACATCAATGATAAAGGGGAATATTGTTGAGGTATTGTAAATTATGTCTCCAAGGTTTCCAATGTTGTTCATGAGGTGCAAAGTATGCTAGTAGGTCAATGATAAAGTGTGCTTTAGTGATCATGTATGGACCTTGTAGTGTTTGCTTGGTTAGGAAAGATGATGGATGTTGATGATGTCTTGACCATGTTTGAGTGGTAATATGGGGTGTAAGGAGTTATTTATGTAACTTTAGAATTAATATGAATCCCTCTAAGTAGTCTTGTGAAGGTCTAGGTTATCCTAGTCATCTTGGTAGAGTTTCCTGAGTAAGTAAATTGATGACATCAGAATTTGCACATGTGAAGGTGTCAGAAGAAAGTGGTCACATGGGTCTATTTAATTTTTTTTCTAGAACATGTGTTTTAAATTTTAGAGCTTGACATGATGTCTATAAAAAAAATTATAATGTAAATTTACTCTCTTGGGTAGATTTCATCATTTTGCATAGTCAAATTTGCATTTTTTAGTGACTATTGGAATTCAAATATTTGAATTTACAAAGGAAAACTAGTTTGCAATTCTATTTGATGATGGATGAATTTGATGATAGAGTAAAAATCAAAGTGGTAGATAACTTCAAGTTACATCCAATAAAATTTATTTGGAGGTTTTAATGGTCATACAATTGCATTTATTATGGTTCAAAGTTGATTGAGGGTTTGACTTTCTTATGCAAGTGACTCGAGAAGCATGTTTGAGCTTTTATTGATGGCATTTACATGTTTCATAGTGATTTATAAATTGGAGAATGTTTTAGACTACATGAATATCATCTATATTGATTTTTCAAGTTTGAACAATCCATATTCAATATGAACCATTACTTGGAAGTTGATTGTAATTTCATTCTTGATGTTTTCATGTACAAGGCAAATGATTGATAGGTTTTGCATATACAAAGGCATGTAGTGATTAATGTAATAACTTGAGGATGTATTAAGGGTCATGTAGTGTGGATCTATGTGCTTTTAAGTGGTCTTTTGTTTCTATTTTTTCTTGGTGAAGTGTTAAAAGGATGAATAGGTCTCCATGGACCTAAAAGGGCTGCTTAGGCCTAATTGAATGGTGTGGTTAGTTAAGGGTGATCTACAAAATCTATGGTCAACCTATGAAGGTGGTATTGATATTTTTTTTCTAAGTGGGATAGAATCCTTAAGGGTTAAGGAATATCTTGTGGATGGATGGATTGAAGAGCAAAGCAATGTGAGGGATGTGTGTGTGACTTAGTGGTCATGTTTCTGATGTAATAATAGTGTTTTATAGGGTTGATGATTAGGGATGAGAGAAGAGGTGTAAAGTGATCTAATAGTTTATTTTAAATGAATTCATTATGTGTGAAGGCTTGAAGTGTGAAGGGTTGAAGAGAGTTGTTATTTACTATTTATCCATCAGATTGGAAGGCAATCATAGTTCTATAGGTGTTGATATCATAAGGTTTTGTGTGGGTGCTCAACATCTAGGACAAATGGGTGCTTGCCCATGCTTAGGGGTTGGTGTTCCTTTTAAAGTGGGTGATTCAATAAAGTCTCTTGTTTTTTTATCTCTTATAGGACTATAGTAAATGTTTTTGTAGGATTGAGAGTGGGTTTTATTCCCCATGAGGGTTTCCCACATGATTCATGTATTATGTGCTTTGTTCATTGCAATGAATGGTTTATATGCTCCATGAATGGTTATGTTGAATGGTTAAGAGTTTGAAGTATTGGAATTGAAGTTTATTTGTTTACATCACCGATTCACCTCGCTCTCAGAGATTATACCTATAATAGATAAAGCCTATAATTTTGAAGATTTGTTATTCTAAGTTAATGTAATTAGAGGAGGTTATAGACAATAGAGGAAATAAGCTTATCATCAGTCACCAATGATGTAGCCCATATGTTTTGGTGTTGAATTTATTTCAATTGTGTGTTTGATATTAGTTTTATGGGAATAAGAATAGATGATATATTCATGTTCACTTTTATAACAAGTGAGATAAAATTTCCTTTGTATTTTCCCCTAATGTGAGATAGTGAAGAGAGATGGCAAAAGCACTACACACCATGATGTGTTTGGTGGTAATCCAATTTAAAAACCATTTTTTGTGGTTGTTGGTAAACCACTTGAAAACCATCCCTTTTTGTTTATTGGTAAGCCATATACAAAACCATCATTAAGGTTTATCGTTGTCCTGAGAAAATCACCAAATCATAAATGTAGGTGTAAATACGAGATTTATGTTTTCCCCATGTTCACATTGAGGGGTGTATGGTAAGAATTAGTAAATTCATGTTTGAAATACTTACCTCTCATTCCAATCATTAGACCTATCCCTAGTCAAATGTGGGATATTCAAATAGGGATAAATCATTAAGGTAGTTTTCTAAGCCAACAAAGGGAATTTCATACCACTTTTCATGAGTTTCATGACTTGGGGTGACACTTGTGCTTCCTAAACTTGCATGGTTCATTTCACATCCTCTTTTCATGCATAAATAACTATTCTCTTAGTTTTTCAAGTGTCCTTATGACCTTTAGACTTCTCTCTTGTCCTATCTCTCAAACTCTATAAGAAATAGCCATTTTGTCCTTTATAACTTATGCTCCACCTAAGTATGGTGAAGCCTTGCTCATTTACATAGTATTTGATCAATAAGACTACTAAATTTTAGCTCTTTCATGACTGTTCATAGTGTGTTTTATTTGGATGATTGATTTTGATTAGTGATGACTTATTGTTTCCTTAGCATTGTTGTTTCATTCTCTCACCTATTTTCAATTGAAAAGCTTATTATTTCAAGGAATGTGAAGTGTTTTATGATCTTTCAAGATTGAGTGTGTTATTATATTTAAATAGTGCCATTCTAGGCCTCTTGTCTAGTCCTCCTAGCCTAAACATTCATCACAACCCCATGATATAACATTGATGTGAGAAGATGTAGATTGGAGAAGTGTATGGTTAGTATCTTATTCTCATGTGTAACATGTAGATGGTTGGAAGTCATCAACTTATTTGGTGTATCACCTCCCTTAGGATAGTTTTCTTTTAATTTTCTCTCTCCCTTTTCACCCACAAAGTTTAGGTGTAGTAGTGATCCAAAGTGGTACATAAAGGGAGCTAGTCCTATCTAGAGTTCACCTCATTCACAGGCTACCAACAAGCCTAGAGGTGTTTCAATTTTTCCACTTGGATGAGAAGAGATTAGACATCTCCTCAAAGGGCACAAATCCAAGTGATAATACTTTTTGGCATGCGTAATGAGACTTTTAGTCCAAGAATTTGAAATATTTTTGGTGTTATCTTTCAACACATTAGCCTTTGAAGGCATCTATCTAATCAACAATAGAAACTCTATGATTACATTAGCTGGTCAAGTAGCCCATGTATTCCTTTTGAATATTGTTGATAATCATTCCTTGTGTTCTTGTTTCCTAATAAAGTTCCATGGTTGACTTTGATGTTGAGTATTATTTTACATAAATTTGTGAGGTTTACCAAGCTTATGGAACTCCTTATCAGCCTTGTCATAATATTTACCATCCCTAATTTGATTATTTTTAGCTCTAATATGACCATTATCAACCTTATCATGAAGTGTATTATTCCTATAACTAGCCTCCTCAATATCTTGCTCCTCCTAGTCAACCAAGTCACTTCTCAAGTCAATCCATTTCCACTTTTAAGAAAACTCTTTTGGGTTATGAGAAGTATGTGTTAGATATTGACACATTAAAGGGACATGGTAAAGATATTCCTAGTCATTTCATGTATAAGGTGAGAGATGCATTAAAGCTGGTCAAAAGGGAGTGAGAACTTATTAAGAGAACTAATTGGCATAGGCTCGCAAGTGAGATGCTAGATGTGAGTGGATTGATTGCATCCTTAAAGATAAGCTAAGAGTTTATGAGGATCAGCCTCACTAAGTCTATCATCCTTCATATCCACTTCCCTAACATTTCTATCAGTCCTACATGATTCCTACTCATGAACCCAATCAAGCTTATCAACGCCATCCTTTTCCCAATCAATTAGAAAAGAGAGTTGAAGAGACAAGCCTTGTATTTGAAGCAAATATTGATAGGTAGATCTAGTTGGCCAACATAATGTGAATCAGTCCATATCATTAGCAAAACAAGTGTAATCTAAGCCCTCATTGTCCTCTCCCATTACACCCCAACCTCAAGAGAAGACTTCTAGATATGAAATCATAAGTTAGAGACTAGGTGGAGAATCCAAGCCTAAGGAGATTCTAAGCTTCTTAAACACTTAATCCACTCCTCGAGTTACATCACTACCTCAATAAGAGACTCATAATCCTAATATCATAATTTGGAATAAGGTAATGGAATCATGGGGAAAGAAAGAAGATAAAAGCCTAGATAAAGAGTGTGAAGTTGAGAAAGAGTTTGATCCTATGCAAGTCCCTCCCACCCTTCATCAAGAGACCTATTGTTCTCCATATCATCCCTCTTATACTCCTCATCCTCATGAATATTCCTATGAAATTCAAGAAATACTTTTCCAAGATATCATAGCCAATAAAATTGAAGAGTTAGAGTCAAGGATGTAATTACTAAGTGAAGGTGTGATGGAAGGTTTAGAACCAAAAGAAGATCCTATGCCTAAACACACCCAATCTAACCTTCCTCAATAGAATTATCAAACCCAATAAGATTATGATGAAGTGATTTTAAAATATAAGGAATAAAACCAAGTTATTTCATCCTAATGTCTACCTCCCCTTCCTCAAGAGCTCCCAATAAAATCCCCTACAATTCATTCTTAATCTGATTTTGAGTTTTATGTTCCATCTCCACCAACTAGTTAATCTTATCCTCACCCCATCACCCTTTGCCTTGATGTACCTATGGTATGGAAAATTAAATAGGATCAGTTGGTTGGTAATAATTTATAACTCTTTCTTAAAGATATCATACCTTGTTGGCAGCCTCATTGGGCTATGTCACATGATTTCAAGATTCCTAGTCTTGGCATCACCAAGAAGGAGAAGGAGAAGGAATATATTGCATCCCTTGAGAATAAAATTTAGGATATGATAGCTAATATTCAACTTGAGATCTATAAAGAGGTCCTAAATGTTTAATAACACTATCTTGATGACCTCATACATCAAGAAGAGAAGATTGAAGAGGTTGTAGTCCTAAAAACTCTCTTGAGACCAAGGTAGAAGTAGTTGCTCTTGAAGATGACCCAATACCTCAGAATAATTTTGAATCAAACTTAGATGCATTAAATATTTAATAACACCAACTTAATGACCTCATACATCAATAAGATAAGATTTAAGAAGTAGTGGTTCTAGATGATAAATAAGACAAAGATGATTAACAACTGCAAATGAAGTTCTTTCAAGAGCTTGAAGAGATTTTCCAAGATAAGGTTTACATACATAACAAGGTGAAGAAGATTATCCGATGGAGGAAAATGACTAATATTAGTTAGAGTATGCAAATCATCTTGATGATCTAGAAGAACTTGTAGCTGGGAAGAAACCCAATCTTATTGAAAGCACTATAGAAATCAAGAAGATATGCCTTGTTGAAACACCATTGGAGGTTGTAATAAAGGATCCATATGATAAATTTGAGGCTATTTGGATGAATAAAGAGTTAATTTCCATATCCAACCTATTTGGAACTACTTTTTTCTAATTGGACATCATGCCAATGTAGTTGGCAAACATCATGAAAATTTTGGAGGCATCAATGTCAAGGATCAAAATACTATATGTCTCATTCATTCCTTCATGTCATGAAGCAATAAGGGTTTCAAAATTCCCCTTTGACAAGAGGGATTTTTCATCTCAGGTTATTTAGTGTTTGAGTCAATTTTTTTATTTTGGTGTGTGTGTTTCAAAAGTGCTCATGAAGCACATGTGTGTTTGATTTTACTTTGTATGTGTCTTTTATTTTGTGTGGTTGAGGTAGTCATTTGTCTTATCTTGATCAAATTTTGTGGTAAATGGTCAAATATTTATTATTTTTCTCAAAATTTATATGACTACCTAATCCTAATGGATTGATATGGCTATTGGTCTAGTTATCATAACAGGCATGCTACCCCTATGAGTCACCAATTTGTTGACCAAATTTGACTTTTAGGTCAAATTGGAACCCATATAGGTAAAAGCTTGAGTTTTAGGTGTTTTTAGAGGTCTAATATCATTTAATATGGTGTATTATATGTATTTTTGTGTTATTCCATATCACATTAGCCTTTTTGATTAGTCATATTATTCAATATATCATTTTGAGCCATTTAGGGGTCATAAATAGAGCATTAAATGAGTTTTAAAGCTTCCTTGGGAATTTTAAGGGTGTAATAAAAGTTATAACACATGACATGTGTCTCATTATGCCTTATTCAACTATTTATAACTAAAAATTGGTAGGTTCTTTAGAAGAATGGGTAGTTTTCTTTAAAAACATGAGCATTTAATGAGGTGTAAGAACTTGTATGGCCTCACACAATTAAGGACATTTCAAGAGTGTACCTTGGTCTTATAAAAACTTTTTATAGTGATAATTTTGATTAGAAGCTCTAATAAATGAAGAAACCTACTTCTCTCTCCTTCCACTATTGGTAAGTAGAAGTGGTCTTTAGGTTTGTACTTGGTACGGTTAGTAATAGTGGTTTCAAGAAAAATGATCCTGGGGGTGTCATATAAACTTAGTCCAATTCCATTTTATGTTTGGTTCTATGGGAGTGGTGTTTTATGCTTTATGAAATATTCCTAAGAAGTTGACCTTTCTAATTTGCTTGCTAATATGTGTACCCCATAGGTTTTTCTATTGTTTGGATGATTTCATACAATCTAGTTGCTAATATTGATTCTAGGTGATGTTGAATCCATTTTATAATTACACCCATAATTTTTTTCATGTTCCATGATGTTTTTATATGCAAATCATCTCAAGTTATAAGAGGAAGCACTTTTATATACAGCAGGTAGGTTTCCACCATTTTCAAGACTTTCATGCCTTGATGGTAACTTCAAGGGGTTGTGTTAGGTTCATTTACATGTTTTCAATGCTCTCATGATTCCATTTACCTTTAAACTTAATTATTCAAATGAATTCCCTTTGAGTTATATTCATGAACACCATACAGTCACCTCTTCACCCATTTTAACTTGTTACTATGATTGAATCATGTATAATAGAGGTTTGTATAGTATTCATGGAGATTTAAGTATGGTTTCAAGGTGTTAATCATGATCCTAATCAATAAAAAAATAGGTTAGACCTTATAGAGAATGTAAAATGGGTATGTTACAGTCATACACAACACCTTCATATAGTCTAGTATTGGAATGTGCACCTCCATGTGCTTGAAAGGGAAATCACATTGAAATGAGGCTATTTTGATTTGTTCTAAATCCTCACAAGTTGAAGGGAATTCATTTCAAATTTTTAAAGAGGTACATAATTATTGAAAAGTGAGACTCATCTTCACTACTTAAACCCATTGTCTACTTACATATCTTTTAAAGTGAATCCACATGAGCCTCTTGAGATGATGTCATAATAGAATGGGAGTTTTGGTAGGTGTTTCAATATTTTAGAGTAATAATAGTTCCTTTGGAAAATTTAAGAATGCTTATAACTAGTCAAAATCATGTAAATCCTACATACTTTCTATAATTCTCATTTACTACCTGTATATGACAATAGCCACCTATAGGTGGTCTTAACAAAGAGTCAGATGTGTCATGAAGAGTGTTGGATCATGAGGTGAAATTCTTTTTGAAGCCATAAAAAGTTATGTAAATCATAAAAAACCTATGACATGTGATAATAAATTATGAGAAACCTTTCCAAGGATAATGTCTATAGGTTTAGTGATTAAATCCCTAAAAACATAGAATAGACCATCTCAGTTTTTTTATTGATATCTCATGGTAGGGTTTCAAAAGACTTTGAGGCACCTAAATAGACAAATATTGTAGCTTCTAGATGGGAGAAAAGTTTGAAAAATGATGGGAGTTTTTTAATAACTTGGTTTTCTTTATAGGAGGGCTCAAACTTGTAACTTTCTACCACTAATTTCCTGCATTGACATCTATAGTTTTCAGCCCCAAGGTGACCCTTCATCTAAGGTTGCATACTAGATCATACCTTCACATTTGAATGGTTCTAAATAGTTAACATGAAGATTTATGATCTATGTATCATCAAGAGATAAGGATATATTGAGTTTGACTATGACACTACCTACAAACCTCCTTTTCATCATAAAATGTACATGTATAGGATTTGGAGATTTAAGGTGACTCTAGCAGCCATGTTTGAAAAGGGAGTCTATCTTCATGATTAAACTATTCCATCAGTTAAAAATCATATTAAGGAACATTTATGATCTAAATGATCATTTAAAAGGGTTATAATGTTATGTTTTATGCCTCATTTATACCTACAAGACCCCACATAGTTAACTATAGTTAATTGTGAGGGGCAGAGTGAAGAATTGGGGCCTTTTGATGAGGATATAGAATACAAGATGAAAAAATGGATATAAAAAAGTATATAATGGTCTTATGGGACTCTATGGAAGCTTTTAAACACTATTCTCAAACCCAAACAAGCATGGTTACCTACATGTCCCTTTCTAAGACACAAAACACAATCAAAATGCACACTTAGACTTGACTAGTCAAAGTGTAAGGATAAATAATAAGAGGTTTAATTAATTTTCAAGATTAAAAAACATTAATCATGACTAAAATAGTCTCATGTAACTCTCATAGTGGATATATAGGAGGGAGAGAATTATATCAAGCAAGGCACAATTCACATAATAAACCCTACACACAGGCTACCTGTTCATAGTCTATTTTGGGTTTTTTAGGAGTTAAAAGGGTAAATTGAATGATAATTGGTTTAAAATTTTTATATAAGGTCTCTAAAAATAGTATAAAAACCTCCAAAATTTGCTTTACCTAGGAAAATAGGGGGAGTGCCTTTTGTTTTATCTCAGATAGAGGGCACTCCCTTCATGAACAAAACTTACAACTTTAAGGAATAGAGAGATAAAAGGACTCTCTAGGAGATATTTTAACATTAAATGATATTTAAGAATATTTATTATACCTAAAAAATAATGTTTAACTTTCTAAGAAGGGAGAAGATCAACAGGGTATCCCAGACCCTCAAGTATGTAAGCAGGCCTATCAAGCATAGTTTAGGCCTAAAGCCAAATGGGGAACCAATTTCACTTCCACCATG
The DNA here is from genome assembly GCA_037957365.1 of Torreya grandis. Taxonomy (NCBI): domain Eukaryota; kingdom Viridiplantae; phylum Streptophyta; class Pinopsida; order Cupressales; family Taxaceae; genus Torreya; species Torreya grandis. The sequence goes on from JARHVA010000081.1 coordinate 2,093,122, forward strand.
AGATTATAATTATAACCTATTGAATCATATTTATAGGTTCATTATAGAGGTTTTCAATCTATTTTAATTCAAATAACCCCAATTGGACTATCTAGAACACAAGGGTTACAATAGGCCTATTAGGCAAGGATTAGGCCTAGTGCCCAAATGAGAAGTCATATTTAATTATAACATAATAAAATAATCCTAATTAATTTTAATATGATTTAAGGGTCACTTTAGATGTGTGAAATCCTCAAACTTTCAAAGAAAGCCATCAAAAAGCCATTTTTGAGCTAAAAACCAAGTCAAGCCTGTGCAAATTAGAGAAAAGAGCTCGATAGGAGAGGTTTGGGAGCTCATATCTATTTTGAAACTTTTCATGCAGACTAAATAATATTTGATGAGATGGATAGGGTCATAAAAAAACTTTTTGTGGATTTGGATTGGAAGTTCAATGCTAAATCTGCATGAATAAACCTTAAGAGGGTAAAATAGGCTTAAACCCTTGTTAAACCCTTACAAGGACCTGACGAATAAAATGGAGATGGAAAGATAATTTTATGGCCTATTTTTAACATTAAATTTATTTAAAATTGTATATGACTCTTTCAGGATACTCCCCATTTTTTTGACCTATATGAAATTGTATAAATGAGGTACAAAACAGGGTATTTTTGACTATTTTATGTTTTAAGTAGGTTCTAGGATGTGCCAAGAGATGAAAAAAACTTTGGGAGGAATATTGTGACTTAATATAATTCCCCATGTTCATTTAATTCATCATAAAAACTCCTAAGTGCTCTTCCCAGGTGCTTTATCTCATCCAGTCAAAACTAGCATAGTGGACATGATGGGGAGAAGTGTGAAAACTTCATGTGGATGGCCTTTTAAGGTATACTTGAGTATTTTAAGGACATTTAAGTTATTTAAAATTTTAATCCATTCCCTCCCATGTATTTACATGGAAAAATGAATCCAATTTTGAGGCCAAGTGTGACAATGACTGAAAAAGGAATTTTTGAGATTGCAGGCAGTGATGGCTCACTTCCAGGAGATTCCAGATGAGTAAGACTAAAAAAAATGAAAGGAGTGGAATGTATGAAATAATTATCTCTCATTAAAATAATAACACCTATCCATAGTTATTTTTTGGATGTTCAAATAGGGATAAATCATGAAGGCAATTTTCTGAGCCAGTAAAGGGAATTTCATGCCACTTTTCATGAGTTTCATGACTTGGAGTAACACTTATGCTTCATGACCTTGCATGGTTAATTTGTCATCCTATTATCATTAAAAATTAACTCATTCTCTCAGCTTTAAAAGTTTCCTTTTGACCTTTGGACTTCTCTCTTGTCCTCTCTCTCTCTCAAGTTCTATAAAAACTAGTCATTTTGGCCTTTGTAACTTATGCTCCACCTGAGTATGGTGAAGCCCTGCTCATTTGCATATCATTTGATCAATAATAATAATATTTTTTACCTCTTTCATGACTATCCATAGGGTGTTTTACTTGGATGATTTATTTTACTTAGTGATGACTTCTTGTTTCCTTAGTAGTGTTGTTTCATTCTCTCACCTATTTGCAATTGGAAAGATTATTCTTATAATTCATGTGAATTTTTGTATGATGTGTCAAGGTTGAGTGATTTAATATATTCAAATAGTGCCATTGTAGGCCTCTTGTCTATTCCTCCTAGCCTAAACATTCATCACAACCTCATAATGTGACATTGATGTGAGAAGATGCAGATTGGAGAAGTGTATGTTTGGTTAGTCCTTTGTTCTCATGTGTAGCATGCAACTGGTTAGAAGTCATCAAATTGTTTGGTGTATCACCTCCCTTAGGATAGTTTTATTTCAATTTTATCTCTCCCTTTCCCTCACAAAGTTTACATGTAGTAGTGATCTAAAGTGGTACATCAAGGGAGTTAGCCCTATCTAGAGATTCACCTCATTCATAGGCTACCCACAAGCCTAGAGGTGTTTCAATTGTGCCCCTTGGATGAAGAGAGCCAAGACATATCCTCAAAGGGTGAAAATCCAAGTGACAATAATAATAATAATAATGTGACAATTACTCATGTAAATATTATTAAGAGTTATTGAATAAATAACTTATATAGAAATATTAGTTGTGTGAGTTACAAAAATACACATAGAATAGTGTAGAGTTGTTTTAGGAGTTATTTATGAAAATTCACTATCCTTTAATATAGGAGTATTCTCTCCTATATATATATGTATTTTTTTCTATTTAATAGTGAAATGAAGCATTATTATTATTGTGATCTCTGTGTTCATCTCTTTCAATTAATAACTTCCTAAAGTAGACACATAGCCTAATCTCACCATTCTTATTCCTAAATGGAACCAAGTTCACTACCCAAGATTAATATATGACAGGAAAAATGATCCTTGCATCTACGAACTTATAAAACTTGGTCTAGATGAGAGGTTATAGAATGGGTTTAATGGTCTCTATCATTGTCTAAAGAGCATTCTCCCTTAATTAAGAGGAATAGTGTGATTAATTACACTAAAATTGAAAGCCTTAAAGTATCCATAGGTCCAAAACATTGTGTCCTTGTATTCCATAAATATATATTTCAAATTTTATTTCTCAACTTCAACACAAGCTACACTGATGTTGACATACTAAGGGTGTTCTTCAATTCCCAAATTGTCTTTGACAAAATTAGATTGATTTATCTCTAGTTATTTTTTATTTTTAGCTTGAGGTTCTATGTAAAATATTCTCTCCAAGGATACCATACCCATTAGGATTATATTCTTCATAATCTACATGATACTATCATCCTAAAAATATTCTAATTATAAACATCCAAAGTCCTTTTCATCTATAATTTGGTCTTCAAAAGCCCCATAATTATTTATTAATTGGACAATATGTTGATCATCCTCAAAGACATAAATTTTCTACATTATCGAGTATGAAAGAGTAAGGAACCAACTCCATATAAAATTTATGCATCTTAGACTCTTAAAGTGGCGTTGAGTTGGTAGTTGAGGATGTCAATGAATATTCCACTTGGTTTTCTTCGCTTGGACAACACTAATGTTGAAATCCTTGAATGAATCAATTAGGTCCTAGGATATATGTTTATATTTCTTTATATATTCCATCTTGCATTGATATTTTCTTCTTATATAATTGACCACTAGCTTTGAATCACTAAATATCTATAGTTACTTGATATCATGCCTTAATGTAAATTGTATGCCTATGATCAAAGCCTCATACACAACTTTATTATTGGTGCAATATAAATATAATATGTATACAAATAATTGTTGCTTCCCATACAGATATGTTAAATCCACCCCAACACTAGAACCTTATTTAGATCAAACACCATCAAAATGGAGAGCCCTTATCTACGAAGGGATTTTAAATTCTTGCTTATGAGGCTTGTGATTTGTGGTGAATGTATAGACACTAGTATGCAAGGATACAAAGTTAACATTTTGTCATTTTACTCTAGAATTATGTACTTCATCTTCAATTCTCTAATAATTTTGATTTGATTAGGCCTTCCCTTCCATGGTAGCCATATGTGTGAGAGATCAGTGGCCATGTACCCATTTAATGTCTTTGACCAATCTCGATTGAGAAATAGTCTATAAGCCTCTATAAGTTGACTACTAAGATGTCTATATACTACTATGCATGTGGCTTAGAGGCCAATTTTATCTATGATTTCAAAAATTCCCAAACACAAGTTAATAAGGACCTGTCTAGTTATAGGGCCACTCTTTTTTACTTATCTAGGGTCAGCCCTAGGTTCTTATAGATATCTATAGGCATCACATCAATTGAAGCTCTTGATTCCACCTAATAATTTTCAAATTATTACCAAACATTTTCATAATAAATAAGGGTTGGACCTTAGGATTATCTTTATAGATCATTACATTTGTATATGAAACTTTTGACTTGTTAGCTATAAAGGATCCCATAGTCAAGGATTTGAGTAATAATTCTCTTTGCTTAGTGATTTGGGCTAACGTATGCATAGTGATATTAGCTTTTACCTTATTCATGTATTCTATGATGTTGAATCCCCCTTTGCTTTGTGATTTTGTGGCTTGTAGCTGATCCTTTTCCTTTAAAGGAAGTGGATTGTTGTCACCCCTTGGATCTAGAGGAGTAGTGGCATTTTAATTGGGAGGTATAGGAGTAGTGAGAGGATGTTTGTTCCTTACATTATATTTATTACTTTAAAACTAATATAATGCATGGATATTATATATCTTATCCTATGGATCATTCTCATTTTTCACAAGGAATGAAAAGTCATAGGTATTAAAGACCATTTCCATGTTGAGATGACCTAAAGTGTCATAAGGAGATGGATCAAGTGGATTTTTTAGTATCCCTTGTATATCCATTTCTATTTAAAATATTTCAAATGTTACACAAAATTTTATGCAATCCAATTCTCCATGTTTAGTTATGTTGTGAACCCTGAACCAATTGGGCAAAGTTACCTCAAAGATGTTTAACTTAGGAATCTTGTTAGATGGATGCTTAGTATAATTCCCTAGTATTTTTAAGGGTTGGTTATACCTCTGGTAACCAAAACTCTTATTGGTATTTAGGCCACCAACATTTCCCATACACTTCTACATAATCAAGAATTCATTACTCAATTTTTGTACTATCCTTTGAATGATGCCTATTTCAACTTTATTAGAATCAACAATAACACATTGGGTGGTGTAAATTCAATAGAACTAAATATTTAATTCTATATGGATTAATTGTTTGGACATGATTATTTAAGAAACCCAAACTTTGGTTAGGTGTAGTGTGAGACATGGGTAATTGCATATGGGATTGGGTTTGATTATGAGCCATAATATTTTGATTAGTGTTTGAGAATAGATTTAACAATGATTAGGATTGACAAATTTTTTAACTCACTAAGATTTTCTACTAATGTTTCATTTGTCTATCAAACTCTATAGCCTCGACATATGCATGGGTCAAATCAAAAACTCTATGTGCTCTATGTATAAACATTATAGTTTTAGGATCTTAAGATCTTTTATATATCTCAAGAGATAATAAAACATTTGAATTATAATAATTTTCTATCCAACTATACATTTTTTAAAACCTCACATTAAATTCCCTAATGGGTTCATTAGGATATTTTTTCATGTTAGCAAAGAGTTGGTACACAATGTTAGGGCTAGTGACTTGCTTGAATTATCCTAAAAAGGTGATCTGACACTCTTCTAGGATTAGATTGAGCCCTCAGTGATATTAAAAAACTAATCATAGGTGGCATATTATAACATAAAATGAAAGAGCCTACAAGCTACATCCTCATGGACTACATTTAATATTCCTAAAGTAGTCCTGAACACTTTCACATGCTCTTCAATCATCTGACCTCCTAAGGAAGAAAAGGTAGGGATTTAATTTTTAGGATTTCTAGGTAGATCACGAATATATCATGGAATGTTAAATGTAGAACTAATTAACTAAGGATATTCCATTGGATGTGGGAGGAGATGCTTATTTGGAGAATATAATTAAGATCATGATCTTCCCCAAACACCTTTGTATGTCCTAACCTTTCTATGGGTCTGCAAGGGTGGATGTAGCATGTTATTGCTATAGGTGTACCTAGTCACTATTTTGGATATATCTAGTGCAACTCAAGTTATATTTAGATCTTGGAAACAAAAGAGGCCCTCCTTCTAGAACCAAAATAAGTTTACCTATTGATGTGGGTTTTATGCACACCTAAGAAAGCTTGCAAGGTGCCTCTAATGTTTTAGGATCTCAATCTAGATGAACTCCACGATAAGGAAAAAATTTCAAGGTATTGGGTTTTATAGTAACCTATGGTGGAATGGTGGGAATCAAAGCAACTGTTAACCTAGATTATTTGGATGTGTATGTGAATCCTAGATCTACTTGAGGTATATGGAATGATGATGGATTTATTCTAAAGTGGGTATGACTAAGGAAATTTTAAACAAAGGGAAAGGTATGGTATTAAATAGAATATTTAGATAGATAACATGGATTATTTTTAACTATCTTTAGAATAAGAACAAACACCATAGACTAATGCTTGCAACTTGTTGCTTTGGCACATAGAACTATCTAACACAGTAAAGAAGTTTGACGGATAAAATGCAATTAATTGAAATCTACTATATAAATATTTATATCACTAATATTTATGTGAAATCCCCTAATAAAATATTGCAGCTAATAAATAGAAATCACCTTCAACTAGTTATGGTTAAACCTAGGAAGTTGCATCAAAATGGCGTTTTTACATAAATATAAAGATTAGCTAAGCAAAACTATTGCATGAAATAAGGAATTATCAACATAAAATTGCTACTAAACATTTTCAATTGATGTAATCCTATTCATTAACTTCAAAAAAATGAAATTTCTATAGCATAAATCAAATAACTAAGCTACCATTTAGATCAAAACACATAATCAATATAATACAAAAGTGAAAGAGCTAGTCATACAAAATAGACTTATAGAAAAACTAGAAGGATCATCTTATCTATATTTAATGTCAAATTTTATCCTCCCTTTGTAATTTGGGATATATAGGTATATATAGGCTTGGGATGGGGATGCCTCATTCTTTAATCCATGATCAAAGTTTTACCGCTATTAAGATGTCTCATCAAAAATCATGTATGACATGCATTACCATGACATAACCAACCATTCAAAAGAGATAAAAATTATAAAAACCAATTTTTGTTATATTTAACTAATGAAATTACAAAGGAAATTTCCTATTAAGAGTCAGTTACAATTATTAACTCTTGTGCTCTGATAGTCATTACAGTTGTAAGTAAAATAACTAGTGAAGGTAATATAGTTGGGGATGCCTAATTTCTTTCCTAAATTTTAAATTAGAGAGTTTGACTCACCTAAAAACCCATCTCAATAGTGTTTAATTCCAATAGAGGTATTTTAAAGAGATAGGGGAGTATATCCATAGATTTTATATGTGCTTTTTAATGCAGCCCTAAGTTTCACATAAAGAGTCTTTGTGCTAAGGACCCTTCTATAAAAATTTATCAACTAAAATAAGTCATCTTATGTCTTATATATTATTCCCTCAACCTTTGATTTAAAACTATTTGTTAATATTTAATCAAGATATTCAAATATGGCCCTAAAGATTGATTCCCCACTTTGGTTAATCACACCATTGATCCTCATTTCCCCTAAAATTATAATGGCATCTTATTTGTAGCTAATTATTTATAGCACTAAATTTTTCATCTCGTGATGCCACCTAATCAATCTATCTCTCCTAGTAGTTATGTATTCTATTGCCCATACTACATCTAGAGTAGTTATTAAGTTTAGGTGATTATAAGCCTCATTCTGGACCACTTGGATTAAGAAATAGAATCTGGATTCCATTTTATTTATATTATTATCAAAGGGGTATAAATCTCCCCACTTGTTTTGTGACTCCCTCTTTGCATTCCTTATTAATTTAATGACATCATATATATTTTGAGCTACTCCGTATACATTATCCATGATGTCTCTCAAAGGCTATATATTACTCCTCTCTTTCAATGCCTCCATGCCCTGACATAGCCTTCGAACATTTATTTTAATACTCACCATAAAGATTATACAAAAGTGTAGGAGTCTTCTATGTAATTGACTATATTATAGGGGAGCAATCTTCTTCTCTTAGTTAAAAAGAACACAACCTTTACCTTCTTTTTCTTATTTCATTTTGGGAATCCACTCAAGAACATTCAAGGTAATTGGTTGTTTCAAAGGTTCTACCTATTTTTTAGAAGTGGAATATGGGGATTGCCTTGGGGGAATTATGGGTTTGGGAGAATATGTTTCTAGTTAAATAAAAGGGGGAATAACCCTCCTCTATCTAGTGACCTTCTTAGGGGCCAATGTGTCAATTATCAACTTCCCTTTCTCTAACCTCTTTTGTGTTGTAATGGTGGAAAAATTTGTATGGGTTTCATGACTAATTGGTAGGCCTAATAGAGTGGATAATTGGGGGGAGTAACTAGGGAAACAAAAATAGTGGTGGAGAATAAATCTTTATAATGCCATTATTTATTGATCCCAAAGGACTGAAGGTTTGAGGAAGCAAAGAATGAATAAGTAAGAGGGGAATTGAATAAATTTTGAAAATAATTTATTAATGATGTGTAAGTAACCCTAGTAGGGATTTTTTATGGTTGTCTCAGGGGTTCCACAATCTTGATTATAGGGGCTAGGACCAGGGCTTGAAAAACTTGAATTATAATTAAATTAGGCCTTATTTTCTTAGCCTAAAGAGTACAAAATGTGAACAATGGATATTATAGCACTAACTAAAATAATATTAGACGCACCAATATGTGATAAATAAGGAAATTTTGCACATATTCTTTTTGTATTATTAATTAAGGGAACTATTATTTCAAATATCATTATTGTGCTAGGAGGTGTCAAGGCTAGATATACATTTATTGATTACCCCTATGTTGAATATAGAGGTTTTTATTTTGCTTCATCTCTATTATTTCCATCCAGGTCATGAATAAATTTAGTTGAGACTAAACTAGTCTTCAAAATATTAGTGTCACTCAATTGAACCTCTTCATTCAGCCATTCATCCTTGAGGTCACTTTCCATGATCTCACTAATGGTATCAGATAATGATGTATCTATTTTATCTTCCCATTCCTTTTCATTGGACCACTCCTTTTCACTATCTAAAACTTTTAGGGAATCTACTTTGTTATAACCTTTTCTTTTATTCAATCCTTCCTCTAACTTTTCCCCCAAAGTTTCCTTTGTTGGAGTACCCTAAAGATAAAATGAAAGAATTCTCTGATTCATCTTGCATACAAAGGGGGTATAGTATAATTATAAGTTGGAAAGGGTGAGGAAAAATTAGGTGAATCTAATGGAGAAATAAGTGGTGATGAGGTGAGAGAAGTAGTGGCTATTATGGGTGAATTTAGGGAAGTGGAAACTTGGCCAATAGAAGGAGATATGGATGGAGGTGGTGGTGTAATGGTTTGAATTGGGGATATGAGTCAAAATAAAATATAAATAGTGTAAATAAATATGGGAGACTCACCTAATGTACCATTGTGAGAGTAGGAAAGGGAAACATAGAGAATGTTCCACCAAACTGATTTACATTTGTGGGACCCTATGTAGTGGTAGTCGGTTGAGGACGGGTAGACACCATAGTGGTTTTTGTAATGGTAACCACTAGGATGGGATGTTGAGGAGGCCCATGTCTGACTCCCTATCCACTTCCCATATGTTTTTATCTAAATCAACTAGCTTATTCTTGTCCTTGTGATTCATCATGTGAGAGGGATCTTTGATGAGGTTTTTAAACATAATGTTCCTTATCAATTATCTTAGCCTCCTCCTCAGTGGTTTATGGATGATATTTTATATGCATCTACCACCATGGACATATTCACCTTATTCATTATTGTGTAGACCTCTATATCATTTGAATCATTCACGAATACTTCATAATATGGATATGATATGTGACCATATTTAATCTTCACCTTTTCCCTAACTCTATTTAGCTATTACCTAACCCTTTTTCTTAGATCCCATTGCTTTTAAGGTGCCCACTTTAAATCTTAGTTTGTTCTAATTTGGCCTATTTGATGAAAATGCTCTCATCTAGTGTATTATATTCTACCAATGCTAATGGGAGGTAAATGGACAACTCCTTATCTAGCACTTCTCGGTGGAACATATATAAAATCTACTAATTGAGTTGTAATTTCTTATTCTACCACCTTATCTAAGACCAACTAGGGTAGTTATATAGGGGGATGCCTAATACCCTCTATTTTGATGATTGTGCAATCTGGATAGAGCTAATAGTTACCAATATTTTCAATGGTTATTCATATTTGATCAAATAATTCAAGCATGTGATTTCCATAAATGTCTTGGTATAACATAGGGTAGAAGTTATAGATTAGTCTCATCATATTATTTTAAAATTTATGTATATTAAAAATATTGAATTCATCATAAATTCAATTCTTAGGATACTCAGTTAATGGCTCCCAAGGTTCCTCAAAAGTTAAGTGAATAGTACCTATTATGGCATCTACCAGATAAGATATCATATACAAGATTACATCAAATTGGGAGTTGGCTGATCAAATTGGCACTAATGATCTCCCCTAAAGCTATGATCTTTGTCGAAGTGAGGATAGTGTCCAATAGGGGAATTTAGAACTCTTTGATGTATGTTATGCTAGGTAAATAATAAATTTAGTTTAATAAGGCCATATTAATACTAATTCTTAGCCTTAAAATGATAATGGGGATAGCATAAATCAGGCACTTGACTATGAAGGTATTGGGGTTCCCAATCTATTCCCACAACTTATTGGTTGCATTATTTTTATACATGCATAGATTGACAAGGGCTTGATTTTAGGCCATTTCAAGGTAGGGGAGTCTATAATACTTTTAAAAGGTATGCCCACTAATATACATTATTGGGGTGCTATGTTGGTGGAAATGAATAATTTTTCCATAAATTTGGCCATTTACAAATAAACCAAATAGTAGGTCAATGCAAGGTATTACCTTTGATTTTACCACAATGTTATGTAAGCCCACTAATTTGATCACCACCAAGTCTTCCCTATATCTCCATGTAAAGGTTGATATTTGGTCCTTAGGACCAAAAGATTCTTCTACTTCAACTTCCTCCCATATAGAAAAATAATTCTTTAATTTGTAGTTGTGGGTAACCTCATCAAACCTTGTATCTATGTATCGATCAGGTCCTATAATGTAATATGCATTATGGAAAGTAGAAGACATAAATTAGAAGCCATTGGTACACACCTAAGAGCTCTAGTTCTCTAAAACCATGGAACTACTTGGTCATAATATCTTGAATTCATTCTTGTAGCTATTAGTTAGATGGAAATGTAATTATAATTAACTTTCTTGATTACATATATTACCTTTAGATTCATTAACTATGCTCAATTTAATGCATTTAGTTGTCTAATTCATGTAAATTAATTAAATCAATATCCCTAACTCCCTTTGCTTTCTTCAATTTTCATATTTTAAATTTGCTTTGTGAAATGTCATCCCTTTCACAATCCCTAATGCTAAGTGGCTTCTATTTCTTTAACTGAGTGATTCATCATCTCTATTTGACACTTTTCAATTTATTGCTTACCTCAAAAGCATTATCTTACTTATACTATAACCCTATATCATTTTAGAAACACGTGGTAGAATTACACTATTTTTCTACTTCTCGAGCCCTTTCTTTGTTTCCATTTGATTCATTACTACCTCAGAGTTTTGGGATCATGTCACTTGGAAATATATCATGATTCTACTCACCTAAGATTGATGTACCATTTTTCCTTACTATACAAGATCTAGGTGAGCATGATGATGACACACAAAAACATCTCATTGCTTCACTTGCCTAAGATACTTAGAAACTTCTCATAATACTTTGATAGTAGAGGGTATGTAGGATTGTGACACATGGATGGTTTTTGCCACTCCATTGGCCCATGAATTTTGTACACTTAAACTTTAATCTACCATTCACCTAGTGAGTGGGATTATGACACTTGGTAATATCTTGTGGTTCCACTCATCTAGGAGTCTTTTAGAAATTTCTAAGTGATTAAAAAGTCACACATCAGTGGGATGTTATTGGGTAGCATAATAGTTTTAAAACACTAAAGTATAATGCATACTTCATTTTCCTTCAAGGACCTGAGAGAGTGAATTAATGCCACATAACAAGTTTTGATGACTTGGTAGGTGTCTAAGCAAAAAATAGGGAAACAATTCTAAGTGAATAACAACATGTGAAAGATATAACACAAAGCAAGAATAATTTGGAAAACACTTAAATCAGTTAGTTTTAAAGAGGTAAAACCTGACATGATTTTAGATAAACAAGCAAATTTCACAAGCCATTAGAATCCAAAAATCTTGAGAGACACATATGAAATAAAACCAAAAGATAGAGATATAACTCATGATAATCCTAAGAATAACTTTGGTTTATAATAATAAAAGTGATAACATGCCAATTTAATTGATAAGAAATAAACTTAAGCTACCTCACTTATCTTTAAAATTAAAGGTTACTTGGAAAAGTGGGTCCCTACTTAAAAACATTTAAATGGGGGTGTGTTGGGACAAAACATAAGGCACATCTTGTATCAAAGGTTTTCTCATATTTCAAAGGTATTGATTACTTTAAGACCTTTTCCCTTGTTTCCAAGATGTATTTTGTGCACCTTGTACTTTATCTTGCTACATCATAGGGTTGGATAGTGTACCATATGGATGTAAAGAGTGCCTTGTTACATGAATATTAATAGGATGGAATTTACATTGAGTAACCTATTGGGTTTGTTAATGATTATTCCCTTATGTTTAAAATACAAATGTCTCTCTACGGTGTCAAATAGGATCCTTATGCTTGGTATGAGAATATGGATTCATTTCTTATATCTATTGGCTTTGTTCACTACCACTCAAATCCTACCATATATATCTAACATGTTGGAGAGGATACTGTTATACTATTTTTATATGTTGATGATCTACATCTTATAATTATATCTTATTTTTAGATTCAAGCTATTTAGTAGGCTCTTTCAACATAGTTTGATATGATAGATTTTGGTATTTTGCATTTTTTCCATAGTTTTTATATTTCTTAATCAAATTTAGGGATTCATTTGAATTGGTAGAAGTGCACCTTCGATCTTCTTCAGTATTTTAGCATGCCTAATTATAAGCCAAGTCCCTCTCCTTTTTAGTCTAGATTCACTCTTACTTTCACTTTCACTAATCCTCCTTATGATCTTACATTGTATAGGTAGTTGGTTGGAACTCTCAACGTACTTGACCCATACTCACCTTGATATTTATTTTGTATTTGGGTTTGTACCTCAGTTTAGGAATGCTCCTTATGAAAATCATAGGTAGGATACCAAAATAATTTTATGATATTTTTAGGGCACTTCCCACTTTGGATTACACTACACCAAAGGTTATACTCAATTAGCTATACTGATTTAGATTGGGTAGGTTTTATCGATTGCATATGTTCTACTTTTGGCAACCTTTTTTTTTATCTTAGTTCTTATTTAGTTATTTGGGATTTAAAAAGTAGTAGGATATTACAAATTAATCAATAAAGGTAGAGTACAAGACACCAATCACAATGATTTAGTAGATTATTTGGCTTCATTAGTTATTGATAGAGTTTGGCTTCACATAGGATTCACCTATTGTACTTTGGTGTGACATCCAAATTACAGTATATTTTCACAACCCTACTGAGCACCAATAGACCAAAAATATTTATATTTACATGCACTTCATTTGTTAACACATTCAGGATAGAGTCATTTGCTTGAAATACATTCTAACTCAGTAATAGGTTGTCAACATATTTACAAAGCCTTTTGTATCACCTCGTTACCTTGAGTTATGTGGCATGTTTGGGGTTTTAAAAGTTGTACTTGGGGGTTATTTGTGAGGACATCTTATTTATTCATTTCTTCATGGATATATTATACATGAGTACCTGATCAGGCCTTATTATCAAGATTCATAATGTGGATATGCCACTTTATTTTTGGTTATTTTTAGACCTTAAATTCACTTGAGAGGTGTGTTAGAGTAGGCTATTTACCTTAGATCATGTTTACTAGTTACTTTATTTATTTTAAATATTATTAGGTTTTCCCACCCACTTAGGTGTGGATATTGATTTTTTTTATATTCTAGGTATAGTGGGTTTCTATCCCTAGATTATCCATTAGTTTTATCTTATGGCTATGATTGATCTTCCTTACCGCTATAAATAAGGCACTTTCATTTTATTTGTATGAAGTTCTATAGATATTATATGATATTGATTTTCATTTATGCATATCAATTTACAAGTTTATGTTGTCAAATTCTCCTTCTAATGTTTTTTGTTGTTAACACTTGAGATATTTATGGCTTATAATGCTTTATTTTTCATTCTTTTCAATCTTAGCTAGTAATTTTTTTGAGAATTATTAAACTATCCTACATAATTGTTTGACCAAAAGTAGTTTATATCAAACATGATTTATCCTACATTCGTACTTATATAAAATAACTCAAAACAACCTTGGACAAACTCTTGATAATGTGATTTGTTATTGCTCATATAAAAGTTGATGCAGGAGCATCAGCTCATCCTTGTAAATTTTATGTAAATAAGTAAGTCAATAAGCCAAATTGAGTAAGGTTATATTGAATAAGGAGTCTTGATAGTCTTAGGAGAGTGTAAATTTTTTCATAAGTCCATATGGACACTTCTCATTGTTTGCAAAAAGTTTGAATCATAAAATATAGTTTGTAAGCCTTGTGAAATGTGTAAGCCAACTCATCCTCTAGAAGGGTGAATGAACATGTTTGAAAATTCTAAAAGGTGGTTAAGAGGATTGTGGTCTTAAAATAATAAAAAATCTAAACTTACATATAGAGATAAAGTTTGAACCTAAAAGAGGGGAATCTAAATAAATTAATGTAGACAAGAATAAATATGAGCTTGTATGTAGTGATTAGGTAGAGTTTCACAAACCTTTTGGTCTATATAGAAAAAAATGTAGGTATTTGAAATCAATTGTAGAGGTCTACATATAAAAAAATTTCATGTTACATTTGAAAAATGTATGAATAAAATGAGACTTCACGATTTGTAAGAAAGATATACCTATTTACCTTGTGTGAATCCATTTATTGGATGATTTTGACTTGTTCAATATATTTAAGATAATGTCTAGTTCTTATGATTTATTATCAAGGAATATGTTCATGTATTTGTGTGTACTTATCTATGCCTAAGGGAAAGTATTACTATGTAAAGGAAAAGAGGAGTGAGGATATATGCAATTATTTACTAAAGCCATTTGGTAATGCAGAGTTGTGTAAATGTGGATGGAATAATGAAGCTAAGAAAGGTGAGGCACAAGGGTATGTAGGTTTGAATAATCAAAATTTAATTATTGTAGTTATTTTAATGGTTTTCAGGTTTGCTAGAACAAAGTTTGTAATATTCAAAAGATAAATAAGATTTTGATCATATTAGAAAAGGGTCATACAAAATTAGAAAGACTCTAATTCAAGTCAATGAATCATCTGAAAGACAATAAGTTTGGATTTTCTTTCAAAATCATGCCTTCAAGTCTATAAATACAACCTAATCAAGAAGATAATAATTGTTTGGATTGATTGGAGTTGATGCAATGTATGTGCCTTTCCTAGTTGTCAATACTGTAGAATTCTCAAGTTATACTCATCATTAGAATTTATGGGTTCCAGTGTTATCATTCCTTTTGATGAGGTTTCCTTGAATGTTGTGGTGAAATTAAAAATCAATTCAATGAAATTTTGAAACCAAACTTGTGCATTATTAATTTGAAAGGATCCAATTTTGTGTAAATTTGAAGACCTTGAGTCTTTGTTTGCAGGTATACGACTGATGTAAATAAGATATGTATATGTTTTATTACATATAAAGTAATTTCTTAAAAATTTATAAAAATGAAGGATATTATATGTGCTCAAATTTTATATATTCATTGAGATAAAGATTAGATTTACAACAAGAACAAGGCACATGTTGATCTCTGTAATTGCAGGTAAGTGAAAATAAGTGTTTCATGTATTTAGCTTGTATGGGGAACTTGTTAATGGTTATATAATATATTATAAGCATCTAAAAGGTTTAATATATCTTTGATTTAAATTTATGGTCATTAAAACCTTCTCGAGTCTTTGCAATAAAGTATCGTCAAGTTCAATCAAAACAACTTCTATTGTTTCAAGTAGATTTTTAAATGAAGATATCAAGAAAAGGTAAGAACAAATATATTAAATTTGGGGAAGTAGAGGACTATAGTTTCATTAATTTTTGAGACCAATATGTATCCATAAGCTTATTGAGATAAGACTTAATTAAAGACAAACCTGAAAGAGTTAATTACTTCCGACCCATGTGAAAAAAAAAGAATTTGGAGTTCAAGACCTCAGTAAGAGAACTTACTATAGATAAAGATTGGCCATCAAAGAATCACTAAAGTAATGAATTAAAAGGTAGATTAAGAGAAATCAGTATATAGGTATAAATTTCTAAATAATATCAGTTTATGTTTGAGACCAAGATGACAATGGCGTGGTAGATTATCATCAATTATGGTATCAGAGCATATCAGATTACAATAGTTAATAGTATATGGTGATTAGGTAAATGGAACAAGTAACATAAATTCAAGCAATTAAAATAAGGCCACTTTCATCAAAAGTGGTACTCCCTAAAAATATTTATGTTATCATATGGGTTGTTAGTTGCATTTTTGAATGTAATATGCATAAAAACTATAACTTGAATTGAATTATAATACTATGATCAAACCTCATTCTGTGGTTTCAATGTGTAGTTTTTATCAAATTCCATAGCTAAAATAATGGTTCCAACTGGGAAGCTATCCTTTCATGCCTTGAATTGATTATCTAACCATTTTTATTTGTGGGTGTGTATTTCTTATTAATAGATAATATTATTCTTTAATTCATATATGAAATCATATATGGATACTTCGGTTGTAACCCACTCACATTTTATTGACTCTTTTCCATATTTTAAAACATACTTTATAGATTTGTACTTCTTAAAATCAACTAGTTACTTTCCAAATTCATGTGAAAATTATTCATGTATATAGTTGCTTAAATTTGACAAATAACCACAAGTGTTACATATTTCATCTAAAACTTCTTTGACAAAAAAAATTTGTCCCTTAGGTATTTAATAGAAAATATTTGAGATTAACTCTTTGTATGTTTAAATAGGGAAGCAACCATACATTCCTATATAATTTCATCAGTATGTAAAGTATAATGTATATGAAAAAAAACATCAAAATGCATAAAAAATGCAACATGGATCCTACAAAAACATTTCATGCATGTTTGATTGATTTTAACATGGAAATCCTTTCACATCTCAAATGACCTTTGGTTAATTATCAATCACCCATTAAATTTTTCATTAATTGTTTTATAAAATTTTATTTGGGTCATGTCCAAAAATGTTTTTGCACTTGGTTCACAGATTTTTGAACCTTTTCTTCTTATAAAAACATCATTTACATTAGATGAGACCCTTGTGTTGTTGTTCCAAAAAAATTCAATCAAATATCTTATTCCTTCAACTAATAACTTATCCTTTTATGGGAGTCTACCACTAAATTCCCAACAATCTATGTGTGAAGGGTCATCAAGACTTGTTTTGGTTTTTATGGAATTTAATAGAGTTTTCCTATTCAAGTTCAAGGATGCACTTGTTTGCCTAAGAAATTATGCTCTAGATTTTGACTTACTATAGATTATTTTATTACTCATTCTACCACATTACTATCTTTTTTTAAGTTTTATTGCCTATTGCATTAAATGCATTAAATAGATTATTTACTATTGCATTATTTATTCCCTCTATGATTTTTATTCTTAACCTTACATTATGCATCACATGGTACATTTTTTACATTTTCATCAATTAAACAAATAACTGACATCATTTTGTATGGATTTTATTCTTAAATGCATAGTCCAATACATGTTGAGCATGAAGTTGAATTGATCTTTTCAACATTTTACCTTCCATAGGTTCTTGTATTTCTCATATATTTTAACCAAATACCTTGGTGTTAGTCTCACTATCCTTGGAGGTGTGTGTCTAAGAGCTATATTTTGTATCAAATTGGATGGTGTTACCACTTCAACCATAGAAGGTATATTAGAGTATTGTCTAGGTATATTAGACCCTACAGGTCAAGTGATTTTTTTTTCATTAGGAGAGTGATGAATTCATGTCATTAATTTATTTTGATTATCATCATGCTAAAAAAATTTATTATGGATGGATTTTTCATCATATTATGTTTATCCATGTGTTTCATCAATCAATGTAAATTCATTAATTATATGTTCTACATTTTGAATTTCATCATTTAATAAAGATTGATTAATTTAACTTATCTCATTTGAATACATATATATACTAAATTCCATTTAATTGGGCATGTTATTTTCACTTTAAATATTACTTATTGTGGAGGAAGTACCTTCACCTTGCCCAGAAGCTCTTATGGATGCTCTCCTATCTTCTTGTCTTTTTTCTTTCTTTTATATCTTCACTATAATTTACTCATTTGTTAGTTCCTTAATTTATCTTTTGTGATGACTACTTGACCCTATTACTTATCTATACTAAAACAAGTCTAAGTATAGAATTAAATTTGAAGACTTTATAGTGTTTAAGATAAAATGAATGGATAATTAATAGAATTTACATAGTTTAGTAGTAAAAAAGAGTTTGAAGTTTGTAAAATGTAAATGAATGAGTTAATTCCATGGATAATTAAATAAAATTCATGAACCACAAAGGGAGTGCATGCTTTTAAAAAATCACATGCACGCTTTATGGTGGTAGATACTATTGTGCCCTAACACATACACACCCCATTTTTTAAAAAATTTAAAATAGGGATCCATTATTGTAAAAAAATTATTTAAGGAGCTATGAGCCTAAAGATCTATGACTAGAATATCATGCATTTGTCATCTAGGCCTATTTCAATAAAATATATCATTTCACAAGTTCAAACTGTAACAATCCAAGCTTAAACTAGTATCTTAAGTTATATCAAACCTTGGTTTGTCATGAATTTTACTTTGATATGATGTTCTGATTTATGAGTTAATAGAACTAATCTTTATATGTCCTAGTATATATATATATATCTTTTATTATAGGATTAATAAACAAAGACCATTATTTTCCTCTGATCAGGCCCATATTGAATATTTCACATAGTTGTGATATGCATCATTCAAAGCTTTGGATGATTCCAAAATTTCAAAGTATTTAGAGCTTTGGATGATTAAAAAAATTATGTCTTTAGATATATCGACTTTTTCAATATTTATACATTATTATAATTTTTAGTCTTTTGAGCTTTCAAGTCTCTCAGGATCTACAAACTTGCCATGTGGCATATTCATGTTAAAACAAAAACATGGGAACTTCATCTATTTACTAGAAAATTAAAAAGTTATGTGTTCCTATGTGATAATGGTTCCAAGCTTTTAAGCCTCTAGGGTTCTAAGCGATCGACACATGACACATTCACAGTGATCCACATCTATGGGAAGTGTTATCAAAAAAAATTTCACCCTTATAAGGTAGTTCAACCTTCTAAATTTGTAATAACATGGAGACAATCCTAGGCTATTGGTGGCCTAAACTTGGATTAAATCTCTAGGTTAAAGGGTTAGCTCCCCTTGATGTATCACTTACTCTCATCTACTAATCTACCAATTTATTAAAAAAGATATGTAAACCCACTCTAATGGAGATGATGCACTAAAATAGCTTGAAAACTACCAACCATCTTCAAATTCACTTCAAACATGAGTCTAACCTGAAATAAACACTACTCCCAATCTGCCACTCTACATCAACATTTCACATGAAGGTTGTGAGAGATGTTTGGGCTAAGAAGACTAGTCAAGAGGTCATATATTGATGCTAATGAATATATAAATCACTCAGACTCTCACACTTCACTTAAAAACTTCACAAGACCTGCAAAGAAGTTTAAAATTGAATATGAATATAAGAAAAGGACAAATATGTCAAGGAAGCAAGGCTAATCACTTGACAAGATCTAGTAGTCATGCACACAAATTGAAACTATTAAAAAGAGGAGGTAAAACAAAATTTTATCATTGATAAAAGTCAAAAATGGGTATATCTTCACCATACCTAGGTGGATGATACAAACATAACCTATTAAGGCTAAATTTATAAATAACATGAGAGAAGAGAGGGAAGGACATAGGAGAGAAGGGTGAAAAGTGTCACTCTTGATGGATCAAGTTATAATTGATAAATATCAGTTATGAAAAAGTTGCATTCAACCATCAAATTTTTTTTTCTCCCTTGAATATGTTTCACTCTTCTAAGTGGTGTAGGAGTTTCCTTATTGCTTGACACCTTTGTCATGTTATTTAAAATTACCCTTTGTCTTGGCTTATGGGATGACAAGTGGACTAATTACCATCAAGTCATGTTGAGTAATCTCCTGCCCCTATTATTTGACACCTTAAACTTGTTTAATAATATTCATAATTGATGCTAAAATGATGATCACAACCCTTTTGGTGGCTTAATGTTCAATTTATCCTACTATGCCCATCTTGCCCGAATAGTTAAAAACTTGATTTTTACTTCACCAAGGTAATATTTCTCCATGGATGGAAAATTAATATCATATCAGACCTATAAAAAATTATGTGGAGGCCTTAAACTCTCACCAAGATCTCATTATGTACCTAAATCTCTCATTTGGCCTCACTTCCTTGCAACTCTAAAAATAGGTAAAAATCCTTGTGTAGGGTAATATATAGATGATAATTCAAAAATAAGCATATATTTAAGGACATAGTATCCCTTTACATCCCCACACCAATTTTTAAGACCTAAAATTGAGTGTAAATACACTTTTAGCCCATTTTCTCTCTCCAATTAGGTCTCTATTATCCCTCCTAAACTTAGGAACTAAGTTCTTGTTGTATACAACTCCCACATGTGTGAAACCACCAAAACATGTGTGATTCACTTTCCCCATCCTGTAAACAACCTCCACACCAAATTTAAGATCTTAATACCCTATGTAAGTATGAGAACCATGAAATTTTATATGCCTAACTGCCACCATGGACATATTCACCTTATTCATTCTTGTGTAAACCTTTGTATCATTCGAAGCATTCATGAATACTTCATCATATGGATATTAAATGTGACCATAGTTAATATCCAACCTTTCCATAACTCTATTTATCTATTTCCTAACCCTTTTTCTTGGATCCCATTGCTAGTAAGGTGCCCACTTGAAATCATAGTGTGTTCTAATTTTGCCCACTATTTGAAAATGCTCCCATCTGGTGTATTGGATTCTATCAATGTCAATGGGAGATGGATGAACAACTCCCTATCTATCAATACTCAATGAAACATATATAGAATCTACTAATTGAGTTGAAATTTCATATTCTGCTAGTTTATCTAGGACCAACTTGGGTATGTACATAGGTGGATCCATCATACCCTCTATTCTAATGATTATGCAATCTGGATAGAGATAATAGTTACCAATATTTTCAATGGTTATTCATATTAGATCAAATAATCTAGGAATTTACTCACCATAAATGTCTTGGTATACCATTGGGTAGAAGGTCTTAACCATTATGGTCATATTCTTTCTAAATTTGTGTATTTGAAGAATATTGAATTCATCACAAATTCAATTCTTAGGATACTCAGTTAATGGATCCCAAGTTTCATCAAAAAATAAGTGAATAGTCCTTATTATGGCATACACAAGATAATATATCATATAAAATTTTCCATATGGTCTGTTTGCTGAATTGAGATCTTGGATGATCATATTGGCATGATGATCTCTCCTATAGCTAGGATTTTGGTGGAAGTGAGGGTTGTGTCCAACAGAGGAATCCAAAACTCATTGATGTATGTTATATTATGGAAACCATAAAGTTGGTATAATAATGCCATATAATTCCTAATTATTGGCCTAAAGATGACAATGGGATAAAAAAACATAAGGTCCTTGATTGTGAAGGTACTAGGGCTACCATTCCATTCTCATAACTTACTGGTTGCATTAGTTGCATACATCCATGAATTGACTAGGGCTTGATTATAGACCATTTTAGGGAGGGGGAGTCTGTAATTCTTTTTAAATTTAATCCCACTAATATAATTTTTTATGGTGTTGTGTTTGTGGAAGTGAATAATTTTTCCAAAACTTTGGCCTTTTGAAAATAAATCAAATAGTAGGTCGATAAAGGGTATTACATTTGATTTTACTAAAAAGTTATGTAGGTTGATTAATTTGATTAGCACTAAGTCTTCCCTATATGTCCATGTAAAGCTTAAGATTTTATCCTTAGGACCACAAAATTCTTCTACTTCAACTTCCTCCCATATAGTAGAATAATTCTTGAATTCACAGTTGAGTGTAAGCTCGTCAAACCTTGTATCTATGTACTACTCAATCCCTATAATGGAATATGCATAGAGGGGAAGTAGAAGACATGAAGTAAATGCCATTATTATGCACCTAAGAGTTTGGTTCTCTAAAACCATGGAATTACATGGTCATAATAGAGTTTGAATTCACACTTGTAGTTATTACTTAGATGGCAATGTAATTATAATTGGCTTTGTCAATTATATATATTGACTTTATATTAATTAAATATGCTAAATTGAATGAATTTATTTGACCAATTCATGTAGATTAATGATATAAATATTCTTGGATTCCTTTTCTTTCTTAAATTTTCATATTTTAAATTTTATTTGTGAAGTGTCACCCCTTTCATGATCCCTGGTGATAGGTGGCTTCTCTTTCTTTTACTCTAAGTTATTTATCATCTCTATTTTACACTTATAGATTTCATGGTTTCCCCAAAACCATTACCTTACTTATACTAAACACCCATGTCATTTTAGGAACATGTGTTATAATGTCACTATTTTGATACTTCTCGAGCCCTTTTTTTTTTTTTTTTTTGCTTAATTATTGCCTTGGGCTCATAGGATTATGACATTTGGCAACATCTCATGATTCCACTCACCTAGGATTGGTGTACCCTATTTCCTTATTGTACATACTCTAGGTGAGAAGGATGTTGACACATGGAAACATCTCAATGTTATACTCACTTGAGAGACTTAGAAACTTATCAAAATACTTTGATAGTATCAGGTTCGTAGGATTATGACACATGGATGGTTTTGGCCACTCTATTGGCCCAAAACTTTGATACACTTAAACTTAAATCTATTAGTCACCTAGTGAGTGGGATTATTACAATTGGAAACATATTTTGATTCCACTCATCTAGAAGTATGTTAAAAATTTCTAAGTTATTAAAATAGCATGTTAGTGGGTTATCATTGGGCAACATAATAATTTTAGAAACTAAAGTATAATGCATACTTCATTTACCTTTGGGGGTCTAAGAGAGTGAGTGAATGGAATCTAGTGGGTTTGGTGACTTGGGAGGTGTCTAGGAAAAAAACAGGGAAAAATTATAAGTAAATAACATGTGAAAGATAGAACACAAAGTAACAACACTTCTACAAACATGTAAGTCATTTAGTTTGAAAGAGGAAATACCTATCAGGTTTTAGATAAACAAGCAAATTTCATGAACCTTTGGAATCTAAAAATATTGATAGACATGTATGAAATAAAACTAAAGGTTGGATATATAACTCACTATAATCCTAAGCATAGTTTTGGTTTGTAAAAATAAAAGTGCCAACATGCTAGTTTAATCTATTAGAAACAAACTTAAGCTACCTCACCGATCTTTAAAATTAAAGGTTACTTGAGAAAGTGGGTCCCTAATTAAAAACATTTAAATGGGTGTACATTGGGACTAAACATAAGGAAAATCTTATAGAAAAGGTTTTCTAATATTTCAAAGGTATTTATTATTTTAAGACTTTTCCCCTTATTTCCAATATGGATTCTATGCACCTTGTACTTTCTCTTACTTCATCATAGGGTTGGATAGTGTATTATATGGATGTAAAGAGTACCTTCTTACATGGATATTTATAGGATGAAATTTAAATGAAGCAACCTATTAGATTTATTAATGATTCTTATCTTGGTTTTATACTAAAAATTTCTCTCTATGACCTCAAATAGGCTCCTTGGGCTTGGTATGATAAGATGGATTCATTTCTTCTATCTACTGGCTTTGTTCGCTGCCACTCAGATCCTACCATATGTATCTGATATGTTGGAGAGGATATTTTTATACTATTTTTTTATGTTGATGATATACTTCTTATATTTATATCTTCTTTTTAGATTCAAGTTATTCACCAGGCTCTTTCAACATAGTATCATATGAAAGATCTTGGTCTTTTGCATTTTTCCTTAGTTTTTAGATTTGTTAGTCAAATTTAAGGATTCATTTGAGTTAGTATAAGTACACCCTTGATATTATTCAATGTTTTGGCATTCTTTATTTCAATCCAAGTTCCTCTCCTTCATACTTTTGAGTCACTCTTACTTCCACCTGCACTAATCCTCTTTATGATCCTACATTGTATAGTTAGTTGGAACTCTCACATACTTGACCTATACTCACCCTAATATTTATTTTGTAGTTAGGTTTGTACCTTAGTTTGAAAATTATCCTCATAAAATCATAGTAAGGATACCAAATAAAATTAATGATAATTTTAGGGTAATTATCACTTTGGATTACACTACACTAAAGGTTATACTCAATTGGTTGGCTATATTGATTCAAATTGGGTAGTTTTTATTGATTACAGATGTTCTACTTTTGGCAACATTTTTTTTCTTGGTAATTATTTAGTTGTTTAGGATTTAAGAAGTAGAAGGATATTAAAATTTCATCTATAGATGTAGAGTAAAATATAATAGTCATAATAAATAAGTAGATTATTTTACTTTGTCATTTATTGACAAAGTTTGGATTCACATAGGATTCATCTATTTTAATTTGGTGTGACATCCAAATTACAATTAATTTTCTTTTTAACCTTATTGAGAACCAATAGACCAAGCATATTGATATTCACATGTACTTCATTCATCAACACATTTAGGATGGAGTTATTTACTTGGAGTATGTTATGATTCAGTAAAAGGTTGCCAACATATTGACAAAGCCTTTTGCATCACCTCATTACCTTGAGTTGTGTGTCATGCTTGGGGTTTTAGAAGTTATCTTTGGGGGTTGTTTGTTAGGACATCTTATTTCTTCATTTCTTCATGGATATATTATACATGAGTAACTGATCAGGCCTTATTGTCAAGACTCATAATGTGGATGTGCCACTTTAGTTTTGGCTATGTTTAGCCCTTAGATTCACTTAAGGGGGTGTTAGAGTATGTTATTTACCTTAGCTCATGTTTCTTAGGTAATTTATTTGATTTAAACATTATTAGGTTTCCCACCCACTTAGTAGATATTAATTATTATTTTTATTTTAGGTATAGTGGGTTTTTATCCCTAGATTATCTCTTAGTTTTATCTTATGATTATGATTGATCTTCCTTGCCTATATAAAAAAGGCACTTTTATTTTATTTTTATGAAGATATAGAGATATTATATGATATTAATTTTCATTTCTCCATATCAATTTACAAGTCTATGTTGTTAAATTATCCTTTTGATATTTTCTATTGTTAACACCAATGATATTTATGGATTAGATGCTTTGTTTTTCATTCCTAACTAGTAAAATATTTGAGAATTCTTAAACTATCTTATGCAATTGTCTAACCAAATTTAGTGTATATCAAGCATGATTTATCCTACATTCATATTTCTATAAAATAAATCAAAATAACCTTGGACAAACTCTTGATAATGTGATCTATTATCATTCATATAAATGTGGTACTCCCTCAAAATATTTATGTTTTCATTTATAATATCAGGTGCATGTATGAATGTAATATGCACAAAAATTACTATTAGAAATATTTGCATTGATGTCAAAGGTCTAACATTATTGGTGACAAAGGCCCCATAAATTTATTGTCTAAAGGTGTTTTTTAATGATCATATTTTGGCTAAAGTATGTTGATATTAATTAAATATTAAGGAATATATTTTTGGTTGCATAAAGTCAAAAGAGGGCCCATGAAGAATTAAAAGAGTCATGAGATAAAGACAAAAGAGGGAAAGGATGCATTTTCCCATGAAGGGTCATCTTGAGGAATTTAAAGTGTCACCAAGTGAATACAAAAGAGGGAAGGGCACATTTTTCTCATGAAGGGTCACCTTGAGGAATTCGAAAAGTCACCAAGATAAAGACAAAAGGGGAAAGTATGCATTTGCTCATGAAGGGCCACCATGTGACTTTTCAAATGAAAGTATTTGAAGGGTCATGCCAGTTTGGTGCCATTTCCATGTGGATTGAAGTGTCACAAAGGTTGAATGCCAAAGGTCATTTGGAAATGTATAAAAGGAGGCTTGGGAAGCTATTTGTAATATATGCAAGAGAGTGCATAGTTTGTAATTATTTTATATAAGAAAAGAGGAGAGAAGAGAAAGAGATATAGTAGAGTTCTATCATTTGTTGAAAAAGCAACATTGAGAGATATTTCTGTTCTACATAAGATGGGTTGGTGCTCATAAATAGTTGTTGTGTTGGTGCTCGACAAAGGGGTTGGTACTCCTAAGAGTTGGTGGTTGAAAACTTTGTAATTTAAGTTGGTTCTCATTCATATACTTGAGATTATTCTCCATGGTTTTTTCCACATTAGGTTTCCATGTAAAAATATGGTATCTCTCTCTCTCTCTCTCTCTCTCTCTCTCTCTCTCTCTCTCTCTCTCTCATGTGGTGCATGTTATTATTTCATTTTTATTGCATGTCTTGAATTTATGATTAAATGGTTAAAGAAAAGAAATTAGATTAAGTAAAAGATTATATATATATATATATATATATATATATATATATATATATATATATATATATATATATATATATTCACCCCTACTCTTAGTATATCTCATGCTTAACAATTAGTATCAAATTAGGTTCTTTTGAAAAGAGTTTAACAACTTAAAGGTAGATTGGGGAAAAACACAATGGATAAAACACATGAAGGTTTTTATACAAATAAGGCACCTTTATTTGATGGGACAAATTATGAATTTTAGAGCATAAGGATGAGTACTTAATTGATGGCCCTTAGATTCAACATTTGGCAAGAAGTGATGGAGGAATACGAAGATCCACATATACTGGTAACTACTCCTAAAAAAAAGAAGGCAAGTGAAAATAATGCTAAAGCTGTAAACTTTATTTTATGTGGTTTATGTGAATTAAATTTTTTTAAAGTTATGAAATACAAATCTAATCATGAGACTTAGGTAAAGCTTGAGAATATTTACAAAGGTGATGAAAAGTTTCAACAAGCTAATCTCCAGAGTTTTAGAAGAAAGTTTGAAAGTTTGAAGATGGAAGAAGAAGAAAATATAGGAAGTTATCTTTTGTAGGTTGATTAAATAGTTAATCAAATTCAAGGTCTTAGAGAAAAGTTATAAGAGTAAACAATGGTACAAAATGTTTTGACATCTCTACCATTGAGATATGATGAAAAGGTTTCTACAATTGAGGACATGAAGGATCTAGCCAAGCTAAAGATGAATGAAATACATGGTATTATTATGGCATATGAGATGTAAACTGAACAAGAGAAACCCTCAAAAAGGAAAGATGATTTTAGGACATCAAAGAAAGATATGGCTAAGATTCAATAATCAAGTGACATCTCTAGTGATGAGGAAGATGACAACAAAGATCTATTCATCTGCAATCCTAAAAAGGGCATTGGTAAATATCAATAAAAGTTACCATTTAAATGTTTCAAGTGTGGTAAGATTGGAAATTTTGTAGCTAAGTGACCAAATAATAATAATGGTGACAATGAAGAAGGAAATCCTACATATAATAACTTCAAAGTCAAATTCAAGAAGGGATTCGAGAAGAAGAGTTTATATTCTAAATATCCTAGCTTATTTGAAGATAGTGGAGTTAGTGACTCAGATGAAAAAGAGATTCTATTCATGACCATACATGAAGATTCCTCTACAAGAAAAATTATAGATGATCAAGAAGAGGGTCATGATGATGTTGAGGTGAATCTAGAAGGAGAACTCATTTTTGCCTCTTAGAAGAATTGAAATCTCTTGAGAAGAAGAATTGAAGATTGAAGTTCTCGATCAAGAAAAATGAAAAAGGAGTCAAAAGAAATAATTGAAAATCTACAAGCACACATTGAAGAATCTAAAAAGACTGAAGAAGATCTAACAGATCAATTGTAAAAAGTAAGTGAAGAATGTGAAAAGTATGTTGTTTAAATTACCTCTTTAAAAGAAGATACTGAGAAAACAAATAAAGCAATCAATGATAAAGCTATCAATGATTCAAAATTTGAGAATATCAGTAATATGTTGAATAAGATATTAGAAATTCAAAAATAAATATTAGATAAGATAGGTATATGATATGAAAAGAAAAAGAGTTATGTTGAAGCCTTTACAAAAGAGAAAATAAAAGGGGAATAAGTTAAGAATGTAGAGGACAGCTCAAACAAAGAAGGCTAGAAGGAACATAGCTACAAAAGACAACCAGGTCAAAGATACACAAACCAGAATATGTTCTATTTTCATGGTTATTATTTTTATTGTAATGGTTATGGTCATAATAAAATATACTATTGGAAAAGAGCTAATAATTTTAGAAACAAGGAGAAGGAAACTCATGCAGAGTTAAGCAAAAGTCACAACTCTTTTTCTCCTTTATCAAGCTTTGATGAAGAGGCCATAGTATGTTACAAGTGCAATAATTTTGAAAACATAGCCTAGCATTGAAGAATCATGTTTGAGTCAATAACGAATGACCAAATTTTTAAGGCTTCATTCATCAAGAAGAAAGTTTAGACAAGTTCATGTCAAAAAAAACAACATGAAAAGTCTATGTTATTCCAGATAGATTTGCATGTAAAAAATGAAGCAAATCCATGGTTCATTTATAGTGGATGTTTGAGACACATGATAGGAGATAAGATAAATTTCATAAATCTAAAGAATATCGATGGTGATACAGTGAAATTGAGAGACAATACCACTGCTAGAATAGCTGGAAAAAGTACATTAAGTTTGGATAATGGTAAAACTAAGACTAAAAATGTTCTATATGTAGAAGGTCTTAAGAATAATGTATTGAGTGTAAGTCAAATGTGTAATTAGGGGCACACATTAAATTTTTATGTAGAAGGTTGTGAAATTAGGAGAAAAAATTTAGATGCGCTGACTACAAATGCTTAGAGGATAGGCAATAATTTATATATGTTATCAAATATCAAAGGTCAAAGATGTTTGAGCTAGGTTGAGGAAAGTTGGTTGTGGCATAGGAGAATGGGACACAAATTTTAAAAATATTGTCAAAATTAGTGATAAGTTAGCAGTTAGATATCTTCCAAAGATTACAAAACCTTCCAACATGCTTTGTGAACCATGTCAGCATGGGAAGCAGGTTAGAAGATCATTCAAAACAAAAGAATACTTGACCACTTAGATGTTAGATCTTGTTCACTCTAATCTATGTGAACCTATCAAAACTCAAAGTACTCAATGTGAGAAATACTTCATGTTGTTTATTAATGATTTTACACATATAACTTGTGTGATGTTTTTGAATAAAAAATTAGAAGCTTTTAGCCACTTTAAAGCATTCAAGGCTTTAGTTGAGAATGAAACTAGTTTGAATATTAAGTGCCTAAGATCATATCAAAGAGGATAATTCATGTTAGATAAGTTTATTGAATATTGTGAAGACCATGGGATAAAGAGATATTATTCAGTAGCCAACACTCCATAGTAAAATGAAGTAGTTGAGAAAAAAAATAGAATAGTTCAAGAGATGGCGAGGACAATGCTAAATAAATCCAAGATACCAAATAAATATTAAAGAGAGGTAGTAAGCATAGTAGTGCATATACATAATAGAGAGTTGTTGAGAGTCAATAGTGACAGGACTCTCTATGAGCTATGGAAAAACAAACCAACTACTATTGATTATTTTAAAGTTTTTGGTAGTAGATGCTTCATAAAGAGAACCGATGAAAAATTAGGTAAGTTTGAATCTAGAACAGATGAAGGTATATTTCTTGGATATTCTTGCAAAAGTAAAGCTTATAAATATTATAACAAAAGAACTAATAAGATAGTTGAAAGTGCAAGTGTCAAGATAGATGAAGATGTAACACAAAGAGCTAGTGATCCAATAGACACTCCTAAAATCATTAAAGAATAAGATTTTGAAGAATCAGATGAAGATGAGAAGGAGCAAAAGGACACCAAGATCCCATCTAAATATGTCTAGAGAAATCATAATGAGAGTGAAATCATCAGGAATATAAATGAAGGAGTTCACACTAGAAGCATATGATGGTAAGTGAATCTGAACAAGTTAATTTTTCTTTATTATTCAAAATTTAGCCTAGAAATTTTTTAGAAGCTAGACATGATGAGAATTGGGTTAAAGCAATGGATGAATAATTAAACTAGATGGAAAATAATGATTCTTGGGAATTAGTGCCTAGACCAAAAGATCAAAATGTGATAGCAACAAAATGAGTATATAAAAACATGTTGAATGAAGATGGTGAAGTTACCAGGAATTAAGTAAGGTTAGTATATAAAGGATATGCTCAGATTGAGGGTATATATTTTGAAGAAACCTTTTCACTAGTGGCAAAGCTAGAGACTATTATAATATTTCTTGCATATGCAGTGTTTAAAAATTTCAAAGTGTTTCAGATAGATGTCAAGTCTACTTTTCTAAATGAGAATCTAGATGAGGAGGTCTACATTGAGCAGCATGAGAGATTTATTCTCTAAAATAATAGTATCCATGTATGCAGATTGAATAAAACATTATATGGATTGAAATAAGCTCCTAGAGCTTGGAATGCAAGACTTGATAAGTAGCTACAAGATCAAGGTTTCAAGAGAGGTTTTGCTGATAGTAATCTCTACATCAAAATAGAAGATGAGCATTAGTTTATTATTATGGTATATGTTGATGACATAATATTTGGAGGAAACATTAAAAAGATGAGAGAAGAATGTTTTGATAGTATGCAAAAATAATTTGAAATGTCTATACTTGGCGAATTGTCATTTTTCATAGGGTTGCAAATATTTTAGTCAAATAAAGGAATTTTCATATCTCAAAATAAATATGCTAAGAAACTATTGAAAAAAAAATAGTTTTGAGGATTATGCACCAATTGGCACACCAATGGGTATAGGGAACGAGGTGAGTAAGGATGAAGATTCACCTATTACATATCAATATTTGTATAGATCTATGATTGGTAGTATTTTACATTTGGTAGCATCAAGGTCAGACATCATGCATGTAGTAGGCATGGTTGTGAGATATCAAGTAGCCTTGAAGGAGAGTCATGTACAGTTGGTGAAAAGATTATTTAGATATGTTAAGGGGACATTGGATTATGGATTGTGGTATCCCATAGGTAGAGATTTTACTTTGGATTCTTATATAGATTCAATTTGGTTAGGTTGTTTGGATGACAAAAAAAGTACAAGTGGAAGAGCTTTCTTCCTTAGTGATAGCTTAGTTTCGTGGCCAAGCAAAACTCTAAACTCAGTATCACTTTCTAAAGCTAAAGTAGAATATATTGCAGTAGTGTTGTGTTATACTCAAGTGCTTTGGATGAAGCAAATTTTAGAAGACATCAAGGTAAAATATGATGAACCTATTTTATTTTTTGTGACAACACAATTGCTATTAAAATTGTTAAGAATCTAGTGATGCATTCAAGAACAAAATATATTGCTATCAAATATCACTTTTTGAGAGAGTAGGTTGTAGATTTGTTGGGTGAATATTTTGTTGACCAACTAACTGGTGAGCAAAATAAGTCCTATCACCACAATAGTAGGGAGATTGATCAGCCAGATGTGCAGGTTTACTACATCAAAAGGGGATAAATCTCTCCTCTCATCAAGGGGAGGATCCTTATTAAGTATACAGAGCTATATAATATATATAAGCAGAAAATAAGACACAAGGGTAGGACAAACCATCCATTTCTCTTTTTTCAGAGATGATGCTAACAAATAGAGGAGAAATCTTGGGAAACACTGAAGGCACTTCTCTTCTTTCAGAAGTATTCTTGCAGGAAACATTAAGAGTCCTTTCAAGTAATAAGTAATGGATAACCAAAGTACAAAGTAACTAGTAATATAAGATGCAGCACAAAGTCTCCACCTTAACTACCCAAGAGAGAGATACGAAGAATAATGGGGGCAAAAAGTCATCCCAAGGTCCTTTACATAGGAAAAAGAAAATACAAACACACTAAAAGTACTTGTGGGGGCACAAAGTCGTCCCATAGTTGGTCTTCAGGACACCTTCCTAACCATTTCCACTAGTTCTGCTTGTTAGATCAAATAAACAAGAACACTTCTAAGAAACAAACATACGAACAATTTCCTAAATAACACAGGCTATTTACAGCACAAAGTCTATAAAGGTCACTTGCTTTCTTATTCAAATGAAGAAAAATGATTAACAATCTGAGCTCAAAGTCTTAGTAAATGCCTTTCAATTTGGGCAAAGTTTTTACTTCTATAGTAGGAAAAGATCCTCATAACAATCAGAGAGATTATAATATATAGAGGTCGAGAGAGGTTTGGCATGTTTATCCCATGGAACAGCTCATGTTGTGCATGCCATTCTTTGAATGCACTTTTAGATTTATATTTTAACTCAACTATCATCCCCTAAAATTGGATGATCCTCTTAGTTTCCTCTCTTGATTGCACCATTGTTCACTTTGCCTTTATTCCTGAATAAGTCATGTCTTTTAAAGGCTTGAGAAATCCACATCCACATTTCTAGGTTCAAGAGGTGTATCAGATATAAACACTGTGTTGATACTCCAAATCTTTCATATTATTTCCTCCACTTCGTAGCGATTAGGGCTC
The DNA here is from genome assembly GCA_037957365.1 of Torreya grandis. Lineage (NCBI taxonomy): Eukaryota > Viridiplantae > Streptophyta > Pinopsida > Cupressales > Taxaceae > Torreya > Torreya grandis. The sequence continues at coordinate 2,125,882 of JARHVA010000081.1, forward strand.
TCGCACTTAAGTCTGCAAAAATCAACAGACACTTCATTGCCACCAATTTGGCATCTTCAGGTCTTCCATCATTTGAAAGCTAATGGCTAATTGATTGCCCCTAATTTGATAGTTGTAGGTCTATCATCCTTCTTGACAACTCCTTTTCTGGCTATTGAATTGGGTCCTTAAATTGCCTCTCTGTTCTTTGGTCGCTTTCCACTAAAAAATTAACACATGGAAGCATCCACTTTGAAATAGGCAAGGAAACGTAGTAGCTTCCACTACTCTCAGAGGCTTTAGAAATATTTTTTATGAGTTTGGCAAAAGATGACACGTGGCAGTCTCCACTGCACTTTAACATCCTTTGAAAACACTCAAGACTTATTTTAGATTCATGTAGTTGATAACACGTGGCGGTCTCTATTGTGCTCTAAAAAATGCTTAGGAGAAGCTTATAAACTTGTTCAAAACTTGGATGCAGACGCGTGTTGCTCTCCATGGAGTTATAAATGAATAGCTGGTGGCTTTCGCTTGTCTTTGGAGAGTCAGGCAAATGATGACACATGGCACATTTTGCTTTCTTCACCAGCTCACTGGGGGTCCACCATAATCTTTATGAAAACAAGGAAGAGAGAGAAATTGTGGAGATTGACACTTGTCAGCTTCCACCAAACTTTTGCAAGGGACACGTGGCACGTTCTGTGGCTTCTTAAGACTTAGACAAAAACTTGAATAAAAAAGAAATACCTGCGTGTTGAACTTCAAAACTATTGAAACTTTGAAGCTTCAGATGGATACACTTTGAGGCTTCTGACAAGCTTCAGTAGGGATAGGTGGCATCTTCCATTGCGATTAGAAATAAAGTGCAATGGGCCTCGATAGATGACATGTGGTGGCTTTCGCTTGACTCATTCTTTTTGGGGCACTCCTTTTGAACCATTTTGATTGAACCGATCAATTTAACCAACTTTGGTTCAACAGTTCAACGGTTCAATGTCTTTGTTTTGGATAATTCTTGACCTCTTGAAATAGTTTCTAAACTGAGTTGAACCTTTGAACCTTTGCTTTGAACTAACCAATTGAAACAACTTTGGTTCAACGGTTCATTCCTCCCTTGAAGCTTAGTCTTTTGGAAAGCTGATGAACTTACCAAATTGGTTGAGTGTCCTACTGACGTAACTGAATGGTTCAATTTGGCTGAAGCGCTTAACTCTTTTAATCCTATCAATGATGTTGAACCTTGAACCTATTGAACCAAAGTGGTTCAAGGTTCAATAGTCTAATCTTTTCTTAGAAGCTTGTCGATGAGCCCTTTTTTGGTTGAACCAAGGCATTGAACCAATCCTGAAAATGCCCAAGTGTTGGAAACTCACCCCTTTTGATTGAACTTGTCAGAAGAAGCCATTGAAACAATTGAACATGCTAATTTCAAGCATGTTGAGTCTGTAGATTTCTAGAAAATCTTGAAAAGTGAGGAACTTGAAAGCTCAGAAGAAATTTTGAAAAGGGAAGAGGCAAATTTGGTCTTGCAAGACCAAAATGGCTCATACCTTGTCCCAAAAAGAGTGACATTTTTTTGGCAGGACAATAGTTGGCTCCTGTTGGGGAACTTCCTTTAGATGAGAACTTGGAATAGCTGAGGGAAGTAGAAACCAAAATCTCCAGTGCCTTGAAGTGTGCCATTGGGCTACGGAGTCGTGCTACCCAAAAATAAAGGTGACAAAAATGAATAACAACAAAAAGCACAAAAAGAAACAAAAACTAAAGAACAATACATATATACAGACAACTTCACTAATACTTCAAGAGTTGAAGTGCTTTAGATGCTACCCATTGTGTGGCAGAGAAAAGGGTGTGCCATCTTGATATTTTAATAGGAAGTTGTTTTCACCTTTGAGCTCATGAATAGTAAATGGGCCTCTCCACAAGGAATCAAATTCTCCATGCATTCCCTTTGGTTCTCTTCTCTTGTCCCACAGTAGGACTTGATCTCCAATCTATAAATATCAATTCTTTGCTTTTTGGTGAAAGAGTTTCTTCACCAGGATTTGATAGACTGCGATTCGGTCCACCACTATAGTTCTCTGCTCTTCTAGCTTAGTCAGGCACATGAATCTCTTAACAAAGGCACTTTCATATGTTTGATCTTCAATCGCATTGACCAATTTTAATTCTAGCAATTCCAAGGTGATTGGTATCTCAACATTGATACCATAAAGAAGTTGGAAAGGAGACATACCAGTTGCCCTTTTAGGTGTAATTTTGTCTGCCCATAAAGCATCAACCAATGCTTTTTGCAATGTTCTTTGGTTGTCATCAACCAACTTCTTGATGATAGTCACTAGGTTCTTATTACTTGATTCAGCTTGTCCATTCCCTTGTGGAAAGTAATTAGATAAGTGGGAGAGTGTAATTCCATAGTAGAAACAGAATTGAGTGATCTCCTGGGAAGTGAAACAAGTTGCATTGTTAGTGACAATATTAGTTGGGACCCCAAACCTAGAAATTATGTTCTCTTTCAGGAAATTGCACACTACTTCTAAAGTAGCATGTTTGGTTGGAATTGCTTCCACCCACTTGGTGAAGTAGTCTATGGCTATGAGGACATAATCATGTCCAGTGCTTGAATATGGGTTTATATAACCAATAAAATTGAGGCCCCATTGTTGAAATGGTTCTTCTATGACTACTAGCTTGAGATGTAGGGTAGCTAACTTGGGTCTTCCAATAAACTGTTGGCATAGTTCACATTTCCTTACCCACTTGTACGCATCTTGAAAAAGAGTAGGCCAGTAATATCTGGCTCGAAGGATCTTATGGGCAATCACAGGAGTAGAAAAATGTCCTCCACAGGCCTGATTATGGAAGGATCTAAAAAGTTGGCTGTGTTGCTCCTTGTCCACGCAGCGAAGGAACACTCCATCAAGGCCCCTCTTATACAGGCCATTGTCCCAAAGGATGTAATTTTCTACTTTTAACTTGATAGTCATTCTCTCTTTATAAGATAGGTGAGCAAGACATTCACCATAAGTAAGGAAATGATCAATACCCAAATACCACTCATTAGTGGTAGAGACAAAGAGGACTGTTGGCACTTCTACTTCTAATTTTTGATGCTCTGTTCCTTCTAGCTTATTGTCAGCAATTAATTGGCATAAGCCTTTTCCCCAAACCAACTTTGTTGGTTTGATGAGAAAATCAAACTCATAAATCTTTGCAACCCAATTGCCTCTTTTCATCCCAAACTCCTGATGAGTTAGTATGGATTTGACTGTTGTGTTAAGAACCAAGGCAGTAGTACGTGAATTCAAGATGTAGAAGCAAAAATGCTTTACCACCTTCACCACTGCATAATCATGATTTTCCATATTTGAGTACTTCAGCTCATGATCTTTGAGAGGATAGCTCATGAAGGAAATGGGAGACTCCATACCTTCTTTATTCTGTTGAAACAGAATCGCTGAAAGCTCATGTTCTGAAGCATAACTATACATGGTGAACTCTTTGTTATAGTCTAGATAAACCAAAATTGGGGTGTGGGCAATGGCAGTCTTGATATCTTTAAATGCTTATTTGCCTTCATTAGTCTAGCTGAAGGTGGGCTTTCCCTTCATCATGTCTACAATATGTCTAGTCTTCTCAGCAAACTCAGGGATGAACCTTCGTAAGAAATTCACCTTTCCAAAGAAAGAGTGAACAACAGTCTTACTTTTAGGCAAAGTAAGCTCTTAGATAGACTTGACTCTATCTGACTCAATTTTTATGCCTCCTTTGGACGTAATGTGTTTGAGAAGTTTTCCCTCTATTACTCTAAAAATTGACTTCTTGGGGTTCAAGGAAATGCCATTCTAATGACAGCATTCTAGCACTTGTTGCAAGTGGCGCACATGATCTGGGTGATGCTTAGAGAAAATAGTCAAGTCATGAAGATAAACTACAATGAACTTACCCATCTAATCTTTGAAAGTGAGGTCCATTATTCTCTAAAAGGTGGTGCTAGCGTTTATCAAGAGAAAAGGCATTTTATTATAGGTAAAGGTGCCCCAAGGTGTGGTGAACACAGTTTTATGCCGGTCTGCTTCACCAACTTCAACCTAATCATATCCTGAGAAACTGTCTAGCATTGATAACATCTCTGAACCAGTCACTATCTGAAGCACTTGATCCATGATTGGCAAAAGATAGTTATCCTTCAAGGATGACTGATTCAAATTCCTAAAATCCACACAAAGGTGAATTTCTCCATTCTTCTTCCTCATAGGCACTACTTTTGCAATCCATGTGGAATGATGGATTGGGAAAATGATCCTAGCATTCAACATCTTTTGTATCTCAAATAGAATAGTACTTGATATCTTTGGATTGTGCTGCCTAGATTTTTGCTTGTAAGGCACTAAGTTAGCCTTCAAAGGAATGTCATGTCAGATTTCATCAAGCCTGAGTGACTTTAGGTCATCATAGGAGTATGCTAAAATGTCCATGTACTATATGAGCAAAGAAGTGAACTTGAATCTTTCCTCAAGAGTGCAGCACTTCCCAATGTTCACCATCTTGGGATCTTCCTTAGTACCTAGATTTACTTGATCAAACCCCTTAGAGGATCTTGCCTCCGTTTGATACTATTTGATGAATATATCATGCTTATCAAATTATTTCTCAAGGGAGACTAGGCCTTTGGGAATCTTATTCCCTTTAAGTTGCATGAACTCTCCATCCATGCTTGAACTTGATTCAGGGATCAGTTCAAGCTCTTGAGGTTCACTGCCTTCAAAATGCAACCATTCAAAATTGTTCTTTTGCTCCAAGAAAGCAATTATTTGGTTGTCATTGTTAAACACCTACCAATGACTGGAATTATTAGGTACACTTAGTCAAGAGACCAGTTTAATAGTGTACCTGTCTCCTTTGAAGTCTAAGTGGGGAACTAGAAGAGTGCCTGAGATCGCCAAAGCATCAACTCTATCATTGAATTCCTTGGGGACTGCAGAGATGCTAAAAGTGCCAAAGTTTTCAATTTGGTCCCAGACTAGATTGCGGTAATGGCGCAATCTCTCATTTTTTGTATAATACAAGTTTCTTACCTGACAAACCACCAATTTAGTGTCTCCTTTAACATGAATAAGCTTGATACCTCTGTTCTGAGTAGCCTTTAATCTAAGTAATAGGGACTCATACTCAGCTGTGTTATTAATGTTGCTGAATTGCAACTTGTAGGATGAAGGAAAAATATCTCCTTAAGGAGATATAAACACAACCTCGGCTCCTGAACTAGTAGAGGAATAGCTGCCATCGAATTCAAGGATCCATACCTCATTAGACACTGATTTTCCTTTAGATTCTTCCTCATTTGGAGGTGGAGATTCTTCCATAGTTCCAACTGAACTAACCTTCAAGTTGTCACCTTTGAGAGCTTCAACAAGCATTTCATGAACTTCTTCAGTGGACAAAAAGTAATTACCCATGCCTAAAGATTCAAACAAAATTTGAGCTTCAAGTGCTGATGATTGGGTGACCACATACTTTGTTTCCTTTTCAAGAAGCAATCTTTTCATGATGCCTTTGACTAGGATTTTTGCCTCAAACAAGTCCATGTTTAATTCATCACCAACATCTTTGCAAAAATTCTGGCCAAGAAGGATGCCATAAGATGCTAGGATGTCGACCACCAAGACAGTCATCTTGATTATTTTGTCTAGGAACGTTGTAAATGCAAATTGGGCATCCTTAATTTTCTCCAGCAATGGTATTTGTTTGTTTTCCATGGAAAAACATCTACCAAATGTCCTAGTCAGTGTAAGGCCAAGAGATTCAGCCACTTTGGTAGGCATGACATTGTCTGAAGCTCTAGAATCAATGATACAATTGTTCAGTTGATATCCATTTATTAACAAGGATTCATAGAAAGGCTCTATTTTCTTGGGAGCAGTAGGAGGAGCAATGACAAGATTGTTTAGGATAGACATGTTCCTTGGGGGATCATGAGTTGCTTTCTTAGCTTCTTGTCTTGTTAGGATGTTTTGGTTCTTCACACATTGAACCAATTTATTCAACTGATCAGGGTTGGACTGTAGGAATTCAAATTCAGACATTTGAACTTTGGCTTTCTTTATATGATCAATAATGTCAAATGTTTGAAATGAGCTAGGAATAGAGGATGGGAGCTCATCCTTTTGATTCTTGGCAAGGGGAGAACTGGACTGCAGATTTGAAGTATAAGGTGTAGGGGTATTTGGTGTACTTACCTTTCTTGCAGTCATCAAATCTTTTGGCTAAAAGGGCAGAGTACTTCCACGCTTAGCAATTGAGATTGCTGGTTAAGGTCACTCCTCTGTCTTCTCTTTATCAGCTTCCTGAGTTGATTGATTCTTAGACTGGGTGAACATAGCATAAGATCCCTCTATTGCATTACCTTCACTTTTAAGTTCATCTTGATAGTTTAAGAAACCAATGTTGGAATCGCTAGCAAATTCTTCTTCTTTCTCCGTGAAGAGATTAGCATCATCTTTAGGGTTCAACTCAAGCTAGAATGAGAAACTTGAGTCAGCCTCAAGATATCCAACCACTGAGTTGGTTGGAGGTGCTTCAATGGCAAGGTTCCTCTATGGGGGAGGAAGATGATTCGGCTACCCTTGACCCCTGATAGCATTGCCTTGGTATGTCTAATTTTGGAACATTCTCCTTGGGATATCTCTGTATGTAGGAGTGGATGATGTCCCTTGGGCCATTTGTCTTTTGAGAGCTAGCAATTCATTTGCCAGCGTCTGCACCATGGGATCAGCAGTGGTTGTAGATGAGTAATCTAAAAATGAGGAAGATTTACCTCTATTTGGATTTGTTCTTATCTTCCCAACTAGGATAAGGTCATCTTCTACCTCAGTAGCCAAGTCTTGAGCTTCAGTAAGGTCTAGTTGGCCAGTGCATCTCAGTAGAAAACTCACTTCAGGTAGTTGTGAGTTGATGAAGAAGCACTTGAGGTTTTCAGGGGTTAGCTAAGCGATTACAGGGATCTTGTTCCTCAACTTATCAAATTTGGCTATGAAATCCCTCATTGGTTCATGAGGTTCCTTCTTCATCTATGTGAGCTGGGCCAGAAGGGCATGTGCATCTTCTATAGGTTTGAATCTAGCTTCAAACTTGGCTTTGATTGTGTCCTAGTCAGTGACTGATCTAGCCTACAGATGGTAGAACCAATCCATAACAGTACCTTATAATGTCTCCACAAATAGTCTAATTGCCACGTCCTCAAATTCCATGCCTATCACACCATAGGCTATGCTAAAGGTTGCAATGTGTTCATTAGGATGAGCCTTTCCATCACCAAATAATTTGGGGAAATTCTTCCTTAAACTATGTGGAAGCTCATGCAGGGGTGGAGTAAGATTGAGTGGGCCAAAAGAGTTACCCCAGGGGCCTTGAACTACCATAAGTGGATTATTGAAAGCAAGGATAAAAAATCTGGGTGGTGTATGTATAGGCAAAGTTTTGCTAATAGTAGAAAAAGTAGCTCTGCCTTGTGTTGGTGACCTGGTGTTGGTAGGAGGAAGACTCCTAGTTCGTTGGAGGTGAGGTTATGGAGGAAACAACTCAAAATTGCTCTATTGCACCAACTCAAAAATAGGGTCAACAACACCTTGGGATTTTTGGCTTCTAGTATAGCATGAAGTTGCCAGATTTTAGAACAAAAATAGGAAAAAATTAGTCCTGCTTCAACTTGAAACTTGAGGCTTCAAACTGCATGCTCTTTCTCCAGTGGAGTAGCCAAAAAATGTTGGGTGAATATTTTGTTGACCAGCTAACTAGTGAGAAAAATAGGTCCTATCACCATAGCAGTAGGGAGATTGATCAGCTAGATGTGTAGGTTTACTACATCAAAAGGGGATAAATCTCTCCTCTCATCAAGGGAAGGCTCTTTATTAAGTATACAGAGCTATATAATATATATAAAAAGAAAATAAGACACAAGGGAAGGACAAACCATCCATCTCTATTTTTTTAGAGATGATGTTAACAAACAGAGGAGAAATCTTGGGAAACATTGAAGGCACTTCTCTTCTTTCAAAAGTATTCTTGTAGGAAACAGTAGGAGTACTTTCAAGGAACAAGTAACCGATAACCAAAGTACAAAGTAACCAGCAATATAAGATGCATCACAAAGTCTCCACCTTAACTGCCCAAGAGAGAGATATGAATAACAATGGGGGCACAAAGTTGTCCCAAGGTCCTTTACACAGGAAAAAGAAAATACAAACACACTGAAAGTACTTATGGGGGCACAAAGTCATCCCACAGTTGGTCTTCAAGACACCTTCCTAACCACTTCCACTAGTTTTACTTGTTAGATCAGATAAACAAGAATGCTTCTAGGAAACAGACATATGAAAAATTTCCTAAATAACATAGGCTATTTGCAACATAAAGTTTGAAAAGGTCACTTACTTTCTTATTCAAATGAAGAAAAATGATTAACAATATGAGCTCAAAGTCTCAGTAAATGCCTTTCAATTTGGGTAGAGTTTTTGCTTCTATAGCAAGAAAAGATCCTCATAACAATCAGAGAGATTACAATATATAGAGGTTGAGAGAGGTTTGGCATGTTTATCCCATGGAATAGCTCATGTTGTGCATGCCATGCTTTGAATGCACTTTTAGTTCTATATTTTAACTTGACTGTCATCCCCTAGAACTGGACAATCCTCTTAGTTTCCTCTCTTGATTGCACTATTTTTCACTTTGCCTTTATTCCTAAACAAGTCATGTATTTTAAAGGCTTGAGAAATCTACATCCATGTTTCTAGGTTTAAGAGGTCTATCAGATCTAAACACTATGTTGATACTCTAGATCTTTAGTATTGTTTCCTCTGCTTCACAGTGATTAGGTCTCTCACACTTAAGTCTACAAAAATCAACAAACACTTCATTACCACCAATTTGGCATCCTCAGGTCTGCCATCATTTGAAAGCCAATAGCTAATTGATTGTCCCTAATTTGATGGCTACGGGTCTATCATCCTTCTTGGCAACTCTTTTTTTGGCTATTGAATCGGGACCTTAAATTGCCTCTCTATTCTTTGGTCACTTTCCACTAAAAAATTGACACATGGCAGCATCTGCTTTGAAATAGGCGAGGACATGCGGTAGCTTCTACTTCTCTTAGAGGCTTTAGAAACATTTTTTATGAGTCTGGCGGAAGATGACACATGGTAGTCTCCACTGTGCTTTAGTGGCCTTTGAAAACACTCGAGACTTATTTTAGATTCACTTGGATGATAACACGTGGAAGTCTCTATTGTGCTCTAAAAAACTCTTAGGAGAAGCTTATAAACTTATTCAAAACTTAGACGCAGACATGTGTCACTCTTTATGGAGTTATAAATGAATAGGTGGTGGCTTCCGCTTGTCTTTGGAGAGTCAGGTGGATGATGACACATGGCACTTTTTGATTTCTTTAGTAGCTCATTGGGGGTCCACCACAGTCTTTATGAAAACAAGGAGGGAGAAATTGTGGAGATTGACAGTTGTCACCTTTCACCAAACTTTTGCAAGGGACACATGGCATGTTCTATGGTTTCTTGAGACTTAGACAAAAACCTGTGTAAAAAATAAATACATGTGCATTGAACTTTGGAACTATTGAAACTTTGAAGCTTCAGATGGAGACACTTGGAGGCTTCTGACAAACTTCAGCATGGACATGTGGCATCTTCTATTGTGATTAGAAAAAAAGTGCAATGGGCTTTGGTAGACAACATGTGGTGGCTTCCACTTGACTCATTCTTTTCAGGGAGCTCCTTTGAACCATTTTGATTAAACTAACTGATTGAACCAACTTTGGTTCAACGGTACAATGTCTTTATTTCGACTAAGTCTTGATCATTTGAAATAGTTTCTAAACTGCATTGAACCTTTGAACCTTTGCTTTGAACCGATTGATTGAACCAACTTTGGTTTAATGGTTCATTCCTTCTTTGAAGCTTAGTCTTTTGGAAAGTTGATGAACTTACCAAAGCGGTTGAGTGTCCTAATGACGTTAGTGAATGGTTCAATCTGGCTAAAGCGCTTAACTCTTTTAACCCTATCAATGATGTTGAACCTTGAACCCATTGAACCGTTAAACCAAAGTGGTTCAAGGTTCAATAGTTCAATCTTCACTTAGAAGCTTGCCGATGAGCCCCTTTTTGGTTGAACCAAGGTGTTGAACCAATCCTGAAAATGCCCAAGTGTTGGAAACTCACCCCTTTTGATTGAACTCATTTGAAGAAGCCATTGAAATAGTTAAACATGCTAATTTCAAGCATGTTGAGTCCATAGATTTCGAGAAAATCTTGAAAAGTGAGGAACTTGAAAGCTCAGAATAAATTTTGAAAAGGGAAGAGGCAAATTTGGTCTTGCAGGACTAAAATGGCTCATACGTTGTCCCAAAAAGAGTGACATTTTTTTGGGGGGACAACAAGATCAATAGGTTAAGATGAAATATATCATCACTAAAAAATAGATTGCACATATCTTCATAGAGGCACTACCAAAGGACACATTCGAGTATCTATGAGAGAATTTGGGAGTAATTTCTTTTACTTTTTGCCATTGAGGATCAACATCAGTTGAGAGGGAGCTAAGTGTTAGCTCTAGGATAGACCCTTTGCCATTGATTTCAAAGGGGTAGATTTATAGAAATAGGTATAAGAATAGGTACAGGATGCTATAGTAAGGGGGAGTAAATGTATGATTTTGTTCACAGTATGGGAAGGTTGATAGTATAGGTTTTAAGATGTGGTAGTTTCAATTTGAGGTTGCCATCAATGACAAAGGGGGAGATTGTTGAAAATATTGTCATTGATGTCAAATGTCTAATATTATTGGTGAAAAAGGCCCCATAGCATTTTATTGTCTAAAGGTGTTTTTTAATGAGCATATTTTGGCTAAAGTATGTTGATATTAATTAAATATTAATGAATATATTTTTGGTTGCATAAAGTCAAAAGAGAGACCATGAAGAAACCAAAGAGTCATGAGATAGAGACAAAAGAGGGAAAGGATTCATTTTCCCTTGAAGGGTCACCTTAATGTATTCAAAGAGTCACCAAGTGAAGACAAAAGAGGGAAGGACACATTTTTCTCATGAAGGGTCACCTTGAGGAATTCAAAAAGTCACCAAGATAAAGACAAAAGGGGAAAGGATGCATTTGTTCATGAAGGGTCACCATGTGACTTTTCAAATGAAAGTATTTGAAGGGTCATGAAATTTTGGTACCATTTTCCATGTGGATTGAAGAGTCACAAAGGGTGAATTCCAAAGGTCACTTGGAAAGCTATAAAAAGAAGCTTGGAAAGCCATTTGTAATATATGTAAGCGAATGCATGGTTTGTAATTTTTTTATATAAAAAAGAAGAGAGAAGAGAAAGAAATATAGTAGAGTTCTATCACTTTTTGAGAAAAAAACATTGAGAGATAGTTGTGTTTTACGTAAGATGGGTTGGTGTTCACAAATAGTTAATATGTTGGTGCTCGGCAAAAGGGTTGGTGCTCATGCAAGTTGTTTCTTGCAAACTTTATAATTTGAGTTGGTGCTCATTCATATACTTGATATTATTCTTCATGGTTTTTCCCACATTGGGTTTATACATAAAAATCTAGTCTCTCTCTCTCTCTCTCTCTCTCTCTCTCTCTCTCTCTCTCTCTCTCTCTCTCTCTCTCTCTCTCTCTCTCTCGTGTGGTGCATGTTTTTATTTCAATTTTATTGCATATCTTAAATGTATGATTATGTGGTTAAAGAAAATAAATAAGATTAAGTAAAATATTTAAAAGATATATGATATACTAATTCACCCCCCTCTCAATATATCCCATGATTCACAATTACAACTTTAATTGAATTATAATACTATTATTAACCTCATTCTATGGTTGTGGTGTGTAGTTTTTAGCAAAGTCCACAATCAAAACAATGGTGCCAACTAGAAAGTTATCCTTACATGCCTTGAATTGATTATCTAACCATTTTTATTTGTGTGAATGTTTTGCATATTGGTATATAATATTCTTCTTTAATTCATACATGAAATCATATATAGATGTTTGGGTTGTAGCCAACTCACATCTTGATTACTCTTTTCCATCTTTTAAAACATACTTTATAGATTTGTACTTCTTAAAATCAACTAGTTACTTTCCAAATTCATGTTTATAGTTGTTCAAATTTTAAAAACCACCACAAGTGTTACATATTTCTTCTAAACATTCATTGACAAAATAAATTTGTCCCTAAGGACTTTGATAGAAAATACTTGGGATTAACTCATTTTATGTTTAAATGGAGAAGACATTATACATTCCTATACAATCTCATCAATATGTAAAGTATAATGTATATGACAAAAAACATCAAAATACATAACAAATGCAATAGAGATCCTACAACAGCATGTCATGCATGCTTGATTTATTTTAACATAGAAAGGCTTGCACATCTCAAATAACCTTTCGCTAATTATCAATCGCCCATTAAAATTTTCAATAATTTTTTTATAATTTTTTTTTTGGGTAATGTCCAAGAATTTCTTGGCATGTGGCTCATTTTTTTGAACCTTTTCTTCTTATAAAAACATCATTTACATTAGATGAGACCCTCATGTTTTTGTGCAAAAACATTTCAATCAAATATTTAGTTCATTCTATTAGAGGTACAATCACTAAGAGGGGGGATGCTTTAGTGAGCCCTAGATATTTCAATTACAATTTCAGCCCTTTCAAACTATTAAACAATTAAAAAAATATAAACTTGATCAATCAACATTAACAAGAGATCTCATTCATTCAATACATGCACAAGATCAAACACATAACACATAGTTCCTTTGGGAAAATCTCATGGGGAATAAAACCCACTCTCAAGCCTGAAACACAAATGGACTAATATCCTATAACAAAATACAAATAAGAGACTGATCAACTTCTTTAGACCAACAAACCTTGATCATGTCTTCCTGACCAAAGGTATTTAGTGAAACACCTATTTCACAAGGAGCAACTATCCCTAAGGAAGACCAAGTCCTTTAGACCCTTTTTTGAACACCTCTACCTTAGAAATGATGTATTCAACACCTGATGATGGATTTATGTTTTCTAACCTCTGCACAAATTCTTTTTTCTATCTCAAACATGCCTCTCACATAGGCATGTCACAAACTCTTTCCTTCTTTACTCAAAATATCCTCATATACACGCTCAAACCTCTTTGTATATCCTCAAACTACAATATCACTATCTTGACATTAGGAACATGACCTGCAACTCATACATAGTCAAAAAACTATTCTTCTCATTAACTCAACCAAAAATCACACTACCTATCCTTAACTTTACAACTCTTACATCCACCTTGTAAAAGTCTCTCTCACATAAAAGTTTAGAAACCAACACATTTTGTTTCACTATATGTAGATCAATCATGAATTATTAATTACACAATAATCCTTTTTATCCACAATACACGCCTTCACCCTTAAGGCATCTCACATGGGTCACACTTAAGCATAAACCACTTTCAAATAAGCCTAAGTCACTTTTAGGTCCTATGGAGACCCATTCAGCTATTTGACACTTCTTTGAGAAAAATAAAAAATAGGAACACTTTTAAAATGCATGGAACCATTCAAAATTATCTATAGGTCTTCCTTAAGTTCCAAAATCCACCACAGTACCCTTTTACTTAAAGTAAAAATCACTCAAACAACATTTTGTACATACAATCACTATGAATGAATATACACTCACTTTCTAAACCTTTGTTCATACTACATATGATTAATCAAACCTTAAAAATGCACACAGAGCATCCTTATGGATTATAAAACATGATCCAATAGATAATTCATCATTAAACATCAAAACAACATCCAAACAAGCTCAAAAAATCCTCTTAGGTCACTTACAGTCTATGCACAAACACACAGTCAACTTTGAACCTTATTATATTTGATTGTACACACTTTCAGATCTTCAAATCAGGTTCATTAGATGCCCATGGATTCATCTTCATATTTTATTTTTACATCATGAGTAAATTTTGTCTATATCAAAATATATGGTCCAAAATCCATAGACTGATTTTTCCCTTTGTAAAATTTAAATATTTAAATGTCAACAGTCACAGTTAAACATTGAACACTATAATCACATCTCTTGTCCTCTCAAATTTAGATAAATCTCACACCATCAATTTTATTCAAACTTTAATATATAGGTGTCACTGCTCAAATGTTAAACTTTAGTCACTTTTGTAGACACCATCGATTTTGAAACTAACACAATACTAACCATCCTCTCTTGAATCAAATTCTTAGATCATACATTTAGTTTATCATCATTACAGTTGTAGGCATACAAGACCTTTTCAATTTTTGAGAATATGTTATTGTGATTATAGCTTTCAATGCCTTCCCAAATAGGGGCAAACTGTAAACACCTAAAATTGGCCATCAATAACCTCCAATCAGGTTTTTAGCCAATTTCCACTTAAAATACATAATTTGGCCTAAAAACACTAAATGATGTGAAACTAACATATTTAAGTGCCAATTTTGGCTAGGGTATCACTAAATGGGGTAATGCAATTTATGGGCCAGCTAACTTTGATCAGATCATTATGAGTCAAAATACTAATTTTATGTGTAGGTGCTCTGGATTGCTCTTTCCTATCAAATATTTTGCACAAGATGCATGCCTTTGTTATTTGATTTTGGTAACTTTTGAAATGGGAATATGGTTCTAATGCATCTGACATTGACTTCTAATTCTAATCTAGTCAAATTTTAGACCAATAATAAGGCATTATGATCAATTTGAGTAATTTTACAAAAAGTGCTTAATCATGATTAAGAGCTAATTAAACCAAATCAGAACTTAATAAATATATGGAAACTTGTCTAAAACTTGTTTTTAGAAATGAATATTGAATATCTGCATCATCAGGTGACCTTATTTCTTGGGAAGACATCCCTATGCCATAAATGCCATAAATATCATGATTCATGCCCTCCATGCCTCTTAATTTCTCTTTCTTCCAATGTCATGATGAGGACAATTGTAAACTTAATTCAAAAATTCAATTAATCCTCAACCACACATCTCAATCTCAAGATGGATGATTCAGGGTAATTCTAGACATTTTCAAAAATCTATAAATAGGAGACCTTATCACATCATTTCTAAGTTATTTTGGTGTAAAGTTATTATGATCAAATATCTTCAAAATCCATTGAAATTATTATTATCATGCCAAATTGATTTTAATCCAAGCTGAGCCAAATCCACAAGGTGCCAATGAGAGATGGAGGTAGCCACTCTTCCATTGCCAAGGACTTTATGAGCACAAGCCGATCAAGCCACTATAACAAGCATTTTAGAGCATCCAAGGGAGGTAAAAGAATGTATTTTTTGCATTTTAGTTGTATATTTTATTCATGTTTTTTAATTAATCTCTCCCTATTGTTTAAGCCTAGAGATGTTATGCTAGTTAGTGTGTTTCTTTCATTTTGTTTTCATTTTGAAACTAACATCATACTAACCATCCTCTCTTGAGTCAAATTCTTAGATCACATGTTGGAATGTCTAGTGGGACAAGATGCATCCCACACATGAAGAATATCATTTTTCAACTTTAAAATCTTCATTTGGATCATTAAAACTCTTGTAAATTGATTTTCTAACTTTGTTTTGCCATTTTTCTTTGTCACAGGTTTACACAATAATCGACGTCAGTTAGTAAAACTAACATCAATTGGATAATTGTCATCAGTCACTATTGGTGTAACCGATGTCAGTTAGATAACCATCATCATTTAGTAAGTGTAATTGACATCGGTTATATAATTGACATTGATCACTGTGTTTTCTTAAAAACACAAACTCGAGAGCCATTTTAAAATTCTTGGTTTGGGGTCATACGAAATCCATTTTGGATGATTTGTTTTTTGAAACCACGTGTTTTCTCCTAAATTTTTATAATTTGACATTAGTTTAGCTTCAAGTTTCATAGCACTTTTACATAATTTGGAAAATCTATATAAAATGTTTCTAATCTAACATATTTTCTTTTGGGGCGATGCCTTAAGGGTAGACATGTGACTAGTGGATTTCAAGGTTGATAAATCATGTTTTAGAACATATTTTTCATGTTTTAAAATGAATTAGGAACATTATTTTGGTGCTTAAAGTAACATTTAAGATGCCTAAATAAGTGTTTTTAGCATTAGTTTTCAAATTTATAACTAAGACCAAGGGGTCGAATGAACACCACCTCATTTTCATTTGAGCTTAAAAATGAACTCATCTTTCCAAGCTTTTTGTCTTCAATAGTTGCTTGATCTAATTTTTGTTTAGTAAGAAGAGGGATGTTACATGTATTCTCTTTCATTTGTCCCCTTTAGGGAACCTTTGGAATCAAAAGTGTCATTCCTAATGCAAATAGCTTAGTCCAAGGCTTAGAAAGAAAGTCATCTATAGCACTCCCTAAAAACTCATCAAAATTTGGGTGACCTTGAAAATGACTGTAAAGTCTTTCTATTAGTCTTTTATTTTCATGCAAACTTGGATTATGAGGGGATTTCATTACCTCCCATGAGTTCTTTAGGGAAGCTTTAACCCAGGGTTTCATCTCTCGGCATTGACTTCAGTTACTCCTTTGGAGTTGTACATGGGATGTATCTACATTTGGACATCACACTACACTAAGCGAACAATAGGATGTAGTGGTTGTAAAAAGGACTAGACCTTTTTACAACTAGCCAATACCATGATCACCTAATTTTTGTGCTTGTCTTTTGATCATTTGACATGAAAGTCATTGTGTAATTGATTCCCCTAGAATAATCAAAAACCAATTAGTTTTAGTCAACCCCATTTTGCCATACATTGCTAGGATTTGGATGATTATACTTAGTGTATTTTGGGCATTTTTGGTTGGTATGTTTTAAGACTAAAACTTGTTTGTTTTTTCATAAAGCCATGTCAAAACCAATTTATCTATATGTCACTCTTTTGTCTAAAGAGGCATTATACTGGTTGTTTTACACCACACTTGTGCCGAATTTTTTTCTAAACTTATTTTTATGTGTGTCATTTGAGTTGCAGAAGGTAGCATTGTGCTGCCAAAAATCATGTCAAACTATTTTTCCTTTAAGTCTTTGAAACATAGTATTGACCACATCATTCAAAAATGCTTGCACCATTAGGCTACTCAATTTGTTTCAAGACTAGTTTACCTTGCACCAAAAACCATTGTTTCAAACCATGTCATGTATACCATTTGGACCTTTGTATTGTGTCATCATGTTATCCAATCTTGTCTAGCTTGTTTGGTCAAAACCTAGTTTTCATCATTGAGTTTTCAATTAGCCTTGTCAAGTTTGGATTCAAACATTGATTGATTTTTATTTAGGACTTAATTTGTGGGGTTGATACATGGATCTTGCTCTTTTGGGTTACATAAATTTGGTTAATCGATTACCCAAAATTAAAAACTATTGATGGTTTGTTTGTTTAATGCCTATCCTTATCATTATCTGTGCCTTTATTTGAGAAAACACAATCTTTATTCAAAGAGCCTTTTGTCTTATGCCTTATGCCAACTGATCATGTTTATGTTTGATTCTATGTGCCAAGTTTATGTCAGAGTTGTTTCCAAACTTGTTAGATTATATCAAATCACATCATGCCTATTTTTTTGAGCCTAGATTTTGAATCTACATTTGGACAAAAGACCTAGCAACTCAACTTTTCTCTTTCCTAGTTTAGACCTTGTTTAGAACACTTTGACCTAGACTTTCGACATACCATTTTTTATTCATATGCTTGACCTTTTATGCATATGACATTTGACATTAGACATTTGATGTTAGACTATTTTATGCCAAGTCTTGCCACAAACCATTTTAAAGATACAACTCCATTTTCAAACCACATTGAAAATATAGCTCCACCTTTTGACCAAGTTAGACCAAGCTTGAATCATTTGTCATTTGGACATAGTTATTTAGAGTTTGTAGAACTTAAAGCTTTTTGTTTTAGAATTTTCATCATTTATGCAGATATGTCTAGCTACACTTATTGTAGAGTCATGTACAATCTAACTTATGATAGAATGGCTGCACAAAATGACTTTTATGGCTTTAGTCAAGACCCCAATAATGTTAATATGGTTTGTGATATAGATTTCTATCCACCTCATATTAATCATTCATGGGAACAAAGTCATAAAATAACTTGTGATCGGAATCGAGACCTTGAATGGTATGAAGAGGCTTGTGAGGATGAATTTGAAGACCCAACTACATATAATATTGTTTGGGATACAAATCCATACCCTCTTTGTAATAATCAGTACATGGAACATAGTCAAGAACTAGCTTATGAGCCAACTCAAAATTGGGATGATATGGTTTATGAGGAACACTTGGATGCTTTAGCTTATGCAAGTAATCAAGATCCACCACATTGTACCATTTCCATTCTAATACCATAATGTTGTACCATTTTTATATCAAGACCCCATCCTTTAGCTTATATGGCAACCAAGCTCCACAATGCCCAACCATTTCTATACCAAGACTTCATCCTTTGACTTGTGTGATCAATCAAGTTCCACAATGCCCCTTCATCATTCTAAGATCTAGTCCTTTGGCTTGTATGGGTAATCAAGCCCCACAATGCCCTATTTTTACCATTTTAGGACTTCATCCTTTGGCTTATGTGAGAAATCATACTCCCCAAGGCCCTACCATTATCCAATCACAAGTCATTCCTAGTCTTGTACCAATCCCATTCAAACCTCAACCGATCCAATCCTTTAAAGACCAAGCTATGTTCAAAACTGGTATTTTCCAACTCATTAGAAATCAAGGCCAAGAGAACCAACCAAATTGAGATGTTTTTTTTTAATCAACCATTTATGATAAGTCAATTTATGATGAATCATTTATTGATCCTCTTCCAGTTGTCAAGGAGTTTCACTCTAATAAGCCAATCTTTGATGAGTCACTTCTTACTGATTATAACCACCTTTGGAAAATCATTACCTTGACCATGTGCCTATTTTTCAAGAGCATCTTATTAACAAGCCAGTCTCTAAGGAGTTGTCTCTTGACCTTTTTCCCATCCTAGAGGAGTCTCACTTTAACAAACTAGTTTTTGTGGAGCCCATTATGCCATCATAAGATATTACTTGTCCAATACCAAATAATTAACAAGAAGTCATTATAAAAAATTATCCATCAAATGAAGTATCAAAGTTAGAGTTGGGTTCTATTCAAGAGCTGACATCAGATTTAACATCAAAATCACAATCAATAATAGTCTTAACATCATATTCAAAGGCCCTTGGGTTAAAATCAAATTTAGATATAGAATATGTTTATGACTATCAAAACATTGGTTACACATACCTTACAAATCAATTTGAATACATTTGTGATCTTTCTATAGCTTTTGAGGATGAATAATTTAGCTTCGACACAAGTTATCTTAGTATCTTTTGTTGGGTGAATATTTTGTCATCAACTAACTGATGACAAAATGGGTATATCAACCACAGTATAAGGAGATTTATGCCACAAAGAGTGTAGGTTTACCACATCTTAACGAGATAAATCTCTCCTCTCATCAAGGGGAGGTTCCCTATGAATCACTTATATGCTATATGTATATATAAGTAAGCAAAAAATAATACTCAGGGTAGTATAGCACCATCCATCTCTCTTTTTTTAGAGATGATGTCCAAGGAAAAAAAGAGGGAAGTCCCAGTCGATGGATGAAATCATTCCCCTTCTTTTAGGCATGGTATCTAGCACAGAGCAAAAAATCCCTTGAAGTAGTAACAAGGTCCACAAGAAAACCCATGAAAGCACAAAGTCTTCCATTGCCTCCTTCACTGATTTGGAACACACGTAACAGTAGAGTGAAACAAAGCCCAAAGTCTTTACCTAAAACTATAATGAATAAAAGGGTTCACAAGATAAAAGTAGCTCAAGGTCTTTCTTTTATCCTTTATAAAAAATTTTAGATAATTTCAATACACACACTCTGCTTATTAAATCAAACAGATGAGGGATTATCAGGAAAGAGAACATAAGAACTATTTCCTAAGTAACACAAATTACTCCAACACAAAGTCTGAAATAAACCTGTTTCTCATTCATTCGATAAAATATGATTTTCAAGTTGAGCACAAAGTCTCAAGAAGTGTCTCAATTTAAGCAGAGTTTCTCCTCTCAATTATCTAGAGATCCCCCCATTAAGAAAGAGGTTCCCTCTATATATAGGGAGAAACCTTCAAAATTAGAAAAAAATTAAAATATTAAAAACCTAGTCAAAGATGAGTCAGTGTTGACTTTGGAATATTTTCTAGATTTTTCACATGTAATTACATATTGAAAAAGTACACATGGAAATGTCCCAAGTCAATTACAAAGTGCATTTTGAATAAAGCATGGAAGAACATCTTCAATCTTTATTTCTAGTCTTCTTCATTGTCTTCGACTTCTTCAGAGAAACTTCAGTGATCTGGAAGAACTTTTGTTGAAAAGACATCGATGAAGAGGGATCCTTAGGGGGTACTGAAATAATAATCATGATCGTGTAATTAGGGAAAAATGGGAAATTTAGGGAATTTTCACGTCGGGTGATCATGATCAAGGAAGGGCACTTGACAGGGCCGAGGTGCGAGTGGGTTGGAATGCGAGAGGAAAAATGAGAGGAGAGAAAAATGGAAGGAACAAAAATTCTCTAGAGTTAGAGAAAATGGAGAAAAAGATGCAAGGGCGGAAAAATTCACCACCCTGGCATGTGGGACAGTTAGTATGCATAGGCGGCAAATTTTGCCGCTTGTGCATACAAGATGGGAAAATGCACCGGCGGCAAATTTTGCTACCTATGCATTTTGGGCAAGAGAAGGTGTAAGGGCAGAAATTTTTTTTTCCCTTACACAAAGTGAGTGTAATGGCAGCAAAATTCATTTCCCTTACATCTAGTCCAGCCAAGTTACCTCGGTGACATATTTTGCCGCCTATGCAAGGGAAGAAATGAAATGGAAGTGTTAGGGTAGTGAAATTTACCACACTTACATGAGCTAGGAAGACCGTGTAAAAGAGAGGGTGGTAAAATTTTCCACCCTAACAATGATAAAGAATGAGAAAAGGTTGAATGAGAGGAAAGGAAGAGGAAAAAAGGAACGCAGTGGAAGAAGAAGGTGTCCTGATGGGAGGAAGGGAAGAGGAGGAAAAAAGAAAGAAAAAAAAACTAAACCCTAAAGAGAGGAAAGAACAAGAAATAAAATGCAAAAACAAAGACCTACCTAGAAAATAATGTGCATTTCAAGCTCAAATCTGTCGAAATGCACTTTTTCCCACTTGTTGGATCGCCCAGAGGCAGAGGGCAGGAGGAGGAGTGGAAGAAATGAGTCAAAATGAACCAAAAATGGATTAAATGGGGAGAAAAATGACCCCAACCACTTGATGCATGTGGCCATAAATGTTGCATGTGAAAATCGAGGTAGTGTAGGGGCAGAAAAATTTGCCGCCCTTACACTAAAAATTGAAGGGTCATGCAAGGGCGATGAAATTTATCGCTCCTACATGGGAAGGAGAAAAATGCAGGGGTGGAAAAATTTGTCACTCCTACATTCTAGATTCAAGGGTGGCAAAATTTACTGCTCCTGCATGGCATAAAGGAAAAATGCACTGACGGAAAAAATTGCCGCCCGTGCATAAAAATGGAAGAAATAAGGCTAACTCTGGAAAAAGAGAAATTGGTCACCTGGTCGCATCGAGACTATAAAAACTTTCACATTTTGAGGAAAACGTAATGAAAAGATGTTACAAACTTTGAACGGTGTTAGTTAAGCAAACACGAGAACAAGAAAAACTCATCTCAAAAAATGAACTTAGAGAGAAAAAGGTGAAACAAACAAGTTTTGCGGGGGGTTGTTCCAAAAATGAGCTAATCTGATTTTGGAAACAACATCTTCTACGAAGATTGTGTAGCCTCTCCCCATTTCATTACCATTCCATGTGCCATTACCATCAACCAAAATATCCATATCATTGATATTTCATCTCCCACAAGTGTCTATTGGGATCGATAGAATCATACTTTGTTGAATTTCATCCATGGTGACATAGTAGTTGAAGAAGAGCAAAGAGGCCAAAACCACATTCATATAGCAGAAGAACACCCTTCTAGTGAAACTTTTTTAGAAGCACTAGAAGAAAATCAAAGTCAAAATCTAATGTTCATGAGTGAAACCTTTTCAAAGGTGCTACGATACAATAAAGATAAATTCATTGGTGAAAACCTCTTTGAGGCACCAATGGCTAAGCACAAAATTTCTTCATTGCTTGATGAAGACAAAATCAAAGATCAAATTAAAATAACATCCTATCTATAGCCTAATCAGATGGTAGCTACTCTCAAGATCAAACAACAAAAAAATCTAGTGGTCTTATTGAGAGAACAAGTCTTCGGCCCCACCATAACCAAAGTTATGTTGAATTTGGCATTAGCAACATTATGTGTGACTAAAAGTCCTAATCTTTATTTGTTTCCCTACCATTCCACATTCATTTATCATCAACCATTCCATTTCAAAATCAAATCTACCAACCATTGTTTTTCCTCATTTACCATCTATGGTCATACTTTCCTTTGTAGAGGCTATAAAGATACCTTTTCTTAACACTTGAAGGAATCAGAATCAATGACCAATGAAGATCACAAAAGCATTCTCAGCAACCAAATCTGCATCAAGTTTTTGACAAAGCAACTATTCAAACAAGGTGTGGGATATCAATTAACATGATCAAGTATTCTATTTTTATCATTTGTTGATTAGGATGTGAATCTCCATCTCAAAATGGAAAAATAGAATCATATGACATTTACCACACCCATGCGAAAAACATATACCATATCATTTCACATTGCCATGCCATTGATGTTGCTACATAACCTTTTGCCATTGTCACATATTCCTACCATTTACCCCATCACCTGGGGGTAACCCTCTTACCATTTTATCCAATCGATCAAAACACATAATTATCCTTAGCAAGACCATACCATCCTATGATTCCATTCCTATCTAGACCAAAGCCTATTTTTAGTTGTCCTATCCAATCCTATTTTGATCTTGGCTACTTTGGTTATTCTTGCACTTTTTGTGAGAGGATTCCAATCAAGTTTCAATAATAAATCAAGTTTTTGTTTAAATGATAGTCTATGAAAGTAGTGTGATAGTTGATTTGGTAAGATATATTTCATCCTATATCCACATTTGTTTATGTGAGCCTGATTATAACTACCTATGGGCAAATTAGTGTTTCACCAATCTTGCTACTAATTATAACTACCAATGGGGAAGTTAGTATCATTAACCTATGCTATTGTATCTTAGTTATAACCACCTATGGGAAAACTAGGGGAAACACTTATTTACCATGGATTGCTACATCACCTTACCATTACTATTTTCATTTAATTGGCTATTTTCCAAATTTGAGAACTTATTAGGACCTACTTGGTTTTTCCCCACATTTTGTGTGGATGGAATTACTATGACTTGAGGTTATTTTAGGACTATGTGGCTCATGCTCAATTCATGTTTAGGTCACCTTAGTCCCCCTTTACATACACTCTCACCATTTTACGATCAACCTAAGCCACACTCTCACCATTTTGTGAACAACCTAAGCCACACTTTCACCATTTTGCAAGCAACCTAAGCCATGCTCTCACCATTTTGTGAGAAACTGAAGCCATACTCTTACCATTTTATGAGCAACCTAAGCCATGCTCTTTCTATTTGGTGAGCAACCTTAGTTTAAACACTCTCACCATTTTGTGAGCTTGAACCATTTAGTGTCTCATCATTCTTGATTGAGTTGAGACACTCCAAAACAATTGAAAAAACATTTGAAAAATCATTAAAAAAGAACAAAAATATTGACCACTTCTTTGCCTTAAGGATTCTGGGAACCTTTACTAAGTTACAAGAAAATCACTTGTCATTTAGTTTCCCCATCTTTATTGGCCTTTTCTCTCACACACTTACCATTTTGCAAGACCATTCCTCTTATTCGCTCACATCCATTTTGTTTATCACATTTTTCACATTCCCTAGGAGAACTAGATTTGGCTTGAAGTTTTTTATTGGATATTACATCCATGAAACTATGTAGGTAGCATCCACTTACCTAGTGCATATGGAGACAGCTCAGCCACCCCTTCCTTTTCTTCTATTCCCCCATTTTTTTGTTTGTTAAGTTTTCACCTATTTTTTAGAGGCAATGTTCATAGGGTTTCTATTGCATTGTTTGTTTGTTTGCTTTCAGCACTATTGCCTTGATTCAATTTATGTGTGTTCATTGGGTGATTCCTTGCCCATACTTACACTTAAATCCATCTATATTCATATGTTTACATTGTCATCATGGTTTCTATCATTGGTGAATTATTTTCTATTGAGTATTGAATTATAGGAGTCAATCCTTATGCATATTTTGACCAAGCCCTCATGATGTTATACTATGATGTCTACCGATATGTGCTACAACAAACCTATGCTTCAAAAAGTCTATTCATTAATGGCAGTATCTCTTCAGCATCAACATATCGATTCCATCCTAATCATATCCCAAATAGAGTAATTAAACATGAAAAAAATTCAATCTTTATTAGTTTGGATGAGCATCTCCCTACTACTAGGTTGTTCTAATTCCTCATTATTCTCTATGTTAATTTACCTTCATCCTCAGCCAAGTTTATCATGTTTTCCATAATCGAGGTCCAATGATTATAACCACCTATAGGAAAATCATTGCACACCATCCCACTTGTATTTCTCAATGATTATAACCACCTTTGGGAAAATCATTGTATTGTCACACTTTACTTTTTTTGCCTATATAGGGGCATGTTATTCTCTTGTTTGTCTATCCTAACAAAGTCAGCTCAATATTCTCAATGATTATAACCACATTTGGGCAAATCATTGTGTTATCATACCACATTGCCACTATCAAGGTATAATGATTATAACTGCCTTTGGGCAAATCATTGTGTTATCATACCATGTTGCCACTATCAAGGTATAATATTTATAACCACCTTTAGCAAACCATTATGCACCATCTTATTTGTATTCTCAATGATTTTGACTACTTTTTCAATATCATTATGTTTTCACCCCATCATCTTTCTTTTCTTTGGTCCCCTCATTTCACTTCTTTCTTTTTGAGGGACCGTTTGCCGACCTACTTGTGCCAACCATTCCCTTGAGGGGGCATCATACAATTAATTTATCATCATTGTAGTTGTAGGCATACAAGACCTTTTCATTATTTGAGAATACACTACTATTATTATAGCTTGTAATGACTTTCCAAATAGGGGTAAACTGTAGACACCTAAAACTGGCCATCGATAGCCTCTAATCAGGGTTTTAGCCAATTTCCACTTAAAATACATAATTTGCCCTAAAAACACTAAAACACGCTAAATGATGTGACACTAACATATTCAAGTTCCAATTTTGGCTAGGGTATCACTGAATGGGGTAATGTAATTTATGGGCTAGCTAACATTGATCAAATTATTTCAAGTCAAAATGCCAATTTTGCACCTAGGTGCTCTAGATTGCTCTTTCTTATCAAATGTTTTGCACAAGATGTGTGCCTTTGTTATTTAGTGTTGGTAACTTTCTAAATAGGAATATGGTTCTAATGCATCTAACATTGACTTCTAATTCTAATACAGTCAAATTTTGAACTAATAACAAGACATTCTGATCAATTTGAGTAATTTGTGCACATAGTGCTTGATCATGCTTAAGAGTTAATTAATCCAAATTAGAGCCTAATCAAGAAATCCATGGAAACATGTTGAAAACTTGTTTTTAGAAATGAATATTGAATATATTCATCATCAAGTGACCTCATTTCTTGGGAAGACATCCCTAGGTCATAAATGCCACAAATATCAAGATTCATGCCCTCCATACCTCATCAATGCCTTCCATGATGCCCTCAATGCCTCTTAATTTCCCCTTCTTCCAATTTCATGATGAGGGTAATTATAAACTTAATTCCAAAAATTGAATTAATCCTCAACCACACATCTCAATCTCAAGATGGATGATTTAGGTTGATTTTAGACATTCTTAAAAATCTATAAATAGGAGGCTTTACCACATCATTTCTAATCTATTTTGGTGAAAAGTTATTATGTTCAAATATGTTCAAAAGCCATTGCAATTAGTGTTACCATGCCAAATTGATTCCAAACCAAGCTAAGCCAAAGCCATAAGGTGCCAAGGAGAGATGGAGGTAGCCAATATTCCATTGCCAAGGACTTCATGAGCACAAGCTGAGCAAGCCACTACAACAAGCATTTTGGAGCATCCATGGGAGGTAAAAAAAGGTTTCTTTTGCATTTTAGTTGTGTGTTTTATTCATGTTTTTTAATTAACCTCTCCCTAGTGTCTAGGCCTAGAGATGTTATGCTAGTTAGTGTGTTTATTTCATTTTGAAACTAAAACCATACTAACCATCCTCTCTTGAGTCAAATTCCTAGATCACAACTTTGACCTCATCTCATGAAATCTTGTAATGTTGACTTATCTTGCATCATCCAGCTCTATGAATCAAGTAGGTCTTTAACTAACAAAACTCAATATTTAATCAATATGTATGAAGAATTTCTCACTATTAGATTATTATCCTATACCTTTACTCAGTCATAAGACCTTGAAAAATTCTTAACATCTCACTCAATATACACTGATAGATCATGATATGTATGATTGCCTGTGCACCATTGGATATTCATTTGGTCTGGATCTTTAGCTCTATTAACCAACAAACACTTTGACCTCTTTGACTTACTGTGAACTATATGTATTTATTGTATGAACTCCGATGAGACTTTGGATCTCCACTAGGTCCAGATCTTTAACATCATCTAAATTGACTAAGTATAGGGACTAACTGCAATATGCCTAGAGAGCCAACTTTACATAGATATATCTTCTACCTCGATCAATATCATGACCTCACATTTACACAATATGAACACCCTTTATAGGGTAATCCAATCATATAAAAATATTCTCTTGGATCCTTTACATTTGCAAGATATAGCACCATTAATCTGCCTACTTTGATTCTTCTGCCATAGAGCTAACGATGTCAAAACCTGCTTGGAAGGCCAACTTTGTTCATGCATATATTTTCTCTTGTTTCATCGCATGATATAAAATTTAGTGAAAATAATCTAGGCATAAAACCAAACAAACTCATATGATCACCTTCTCTTGAAACATATACACATGTGAGATATTTTACCATCAAAATGATTACTTGGCTCTTTTTGCCACATTATAAATTTGGCTAAGTATGGGAAAACATAGTTAAATTCCCTGGGAGCCCAACTTTGCGCATGCATATCTTTTGATGAACTTTGTCACATGATTTGAAAATTAACATAAATAAACTAGGAACAAAAAATGAACAAGCCCAAATGATCATTTTGTATTATAACTTCCATGTGTGTGAACGTTGACCTCATCAACATACTTACTCAACTCTATTTGAAACCTTTTGAAAATTTGGCTAAGTATGGGAACATAGTGAATTTTGTTTGAGTAGCCAACTTTGCATCCTCATATACTTAACCTAATTCATCACATGACATGAAATATAGTGCATAAAAACTAAAGACCAATGTGATAATAACAATATAACCAATTCCCCCAAACTCATCCACATGTGGTAATGGTGACATCATCAAACTACCTACTCAAGTTTTATACCATTGGACTTAAAGTGTCTAGATGAAAATTATGGAAAACTAGATGAATTTCAATCATACACACAAGCACTCAAAGCTTATAAAACATCTTATAGGATCCATTTCAAATTCTCAAACCTTCATACTAAAACCTAAACATCTTTAACAATGCCAAAACTGAAGATCAACCAAGCCTCCTTCAAGCATACTAGGACAAGCACATTGCACGCTTTGTCATTATTACTTAAGCTATCAAAGTACTTAATCCACTCACCAAGACACCTCTATGACATCATAATGATATCATTGATATCTCTCCAATAATACCCCCCTTTTTCATTGATGCCAACAAGCATCATATAGAAATATACAGCTAACCTTCTCTCTCTTCAATCACTCCACAATAGGAACTTTCTCCCCCTTTGACATAATGACAAAGTGGGCATCAACTGATTTTGAATACCTATAAATACCATAAATAGAAAATTATAACCTTAAAAATATGATACAAATTTCCCCTTACCTCTTGCCTACCTCTTCTTGCCTTGACACCTTCCTCTTGCTCTATGTCAGCACTCTCTTCAACCAAAAACTACAACTAAATGAAGAAAGAATACACAGAACTATTGATATTTCATGGAACTCACCAAGAAAAATATAAGGACTCCCCCTAAGATCTCTTATCCATTTCACCTCTTGAGCATCTTCAGATATTGAAATACTCATGCCTTGCTCTTTTGGAGAAACTGAACAAAAAGCATTTTTCTTCACACTAGGCCTATCTAGTCTCTTTGTAGCCCTATCTATAATTTGTAGAGCCCACAAATTTTAGTAGACAAACATTCAAGACCTAAAAATTCATATCTAGATTAATTTCATATGCCCCCTCAAGCACATCAATTTGAAATAAATAGCCCATCCTCTAAAATATACTTCCTTCACAAACCATCTACCTAATTAGGCCTCCAACTTGACAAAAACTTGAATAACTTGAGAACCACCAACCTTAAAATCTTTGTGAAGCTTGATTTGACAACCCATTTTTCCCATTCAACAAATTAAGAATACTTAGACCTTAACTCATAAGGTAAACCATGTTTCTAACAGAGCCTAAAACCCTAGAATCTAATAACAAACAAGGTCAATATAACACCTTCCAATCAACGTCCACCTCTAAAACATCTTGTACACATGGATACAAACATTACACACTTATGGACCAAGATTTGAGCTTAAAAACTATTGGGAACCTTGACTTCCTATAACCCATTTTAGGACCTGCAAGTTCTTAAGCACAAACTGGGAAACCTAAGAGCTAAAAAAAATCTCCAAATTTACTTCAACATACCTTCAAACCACAAAAGCATATAGAGCATGCTAGAATAAGGTCAACAAACCTTTCTATGCAAAAGATCATCTTGACAAATCACAAAAACTCCTTTGCCATTTGGAAACTTTTAATCTAACCATGTAAACTACTCCATATAAAGTTATCAATATCATGACATCACCTCAACATATTTCTCCCCTGGATATACCTATTCCAATTAAGAACACTCAAATCTAGTCTTCTAGGAATTTCTCAAGAACACCACAAAAACACTTGCTTCTCCACTGAAAGGAGTCTCGTTAAGAAGCATAGATAGAGACATACTTTACACCATAATGCTCTAAAATAAAGTGAAACCAAGAGTGGCATGCATCTCCTCAATAACCAATGGAATCCTCTTATAGATTTAAGACTTATTTCTCTTATTATTCTTCTATTTAGTTTGAATTATGATAACTAGTTCCTTTTCTATATCACCCTCCTTCCCTTCTAAGATAGAATTGACAACACATGGAGCAATTATAGAATCTTGACATACCTTTTCATCTGAATAATCAACCTTGCAACTTGGAACCTCATCACTAAGCACTATCAATTGATGTTATTTTCATGAATCTTGCTTTAAAATAATAGGATGTTAACTTGGATCCATACATATCTCAAAACGTTCCTCAACCAACACTTTGGTCTTTTCTTTGAGTTTGGTCTCTTTATTCACAACATGAGTAGACAATGAGAGCTCTTGGCACTCTTCAACATATATAACATTATTCACCATAGAAAACATATTACTTAGACCTACAGACTCATCATAATTCCTAATTACCACCTTTGGCTTCCATGAGTTAACTTGCCTTCTTCCTTTCACTCTAGGATCCTGATTAAATCCATTCTAACTTGTAGGCCTCTACTTGTAGAATCTAGTAATGTGACCTATCTTTTGACAGTTGAAGCACATCATACCTTTTTCAAAAATCTCATTATGTCTTACCATATTTGGAAAAAATCTTGAAATGTGTACTAGTTCATAAAAATTGTATCACTTAACCTTGTTCACTCATTTTGACTAATGACCCCCATCACAGTCCCATGCAAACAAATTCTTAACATGTCTTCTACATTCTCTAGCTTTATGTCCAAACTAATCACAAGTATAGCAGTAACCATTGAAATTTGCATACCTCATGGCATTTAGTTGTATGATCTAATTTGTCTTCAATATATTTACACTATCATTCTTTGTCTGATGATTTGTCTTCAAAGGTTGATTTTCATTATTTGCATTAGTCTTCATCTTGTTTTGAGTTATAGTCTTTGGTTCTTCTTTGTATCCAAGACCAGTCTTATCACTTGCATGCTTTTGATCATTCAAAATGTTATCCAGATCACTTGAGCTCTTTTCAAATCTCATAAATGGCATTATGTTACTAGATACCTTATCTAACTCAGATTTCAATGACTCATTTTCAATTACATACCTGACACATTCATCTTCTTTTGCTTTTAGGCTTGTAGATAGGATTTTTAATTGACAACTAAGATGTTTAACCATATGTTCATGCTCCTTGACATTTTCATCCATTCTTGCCTCAAACAAATTGAATTGATCTTAAAAGTACTTGATTTTAGATTTCATATTATTATTGATCTTCTTATCAATCTTCAATTATTCATGATAATTAGTTAATGCAGTCTCTTAATCCACCTCATCTTCATCATTATCTGAATCACTCCAAGTAGACCCCTTTTGATATGAGCAACTACCTTCTTCAACCATGAAAAAATATTCATCTTCAAGAGGACCATCATCTTCATGATCATACTGTGAGTCACTAACTTCACTCCCATCTGATGAGATGTAATCTTCTTTGGTGTAGAGACTCTTTTTATCCTTAAAGTACTTCTTGTTATTAAACCTTCTGAAACGCTTTTTGATTTTATCATCCCTGAATTTTCTCTTATCATCATCATGACCTTGATCATGCACTTCATCATCATCCTTATTATAATTATGAGGGAACTTATTAGCAAAATGTCCTATCTAACTACAATTGAAGCATTTGAGGGGTATTTTACCTTTTTACTTACATGAACCTATTCTCAATTTCCTTAAAATCAAAGCAATTAGTTCATCTTCATTTATATTAGGAATGCCATCTTTTTTGAGTTTCTTACCTTGGCACTTTTTGGTTGTCTCCATATTAGTCTTGAAAGATACTTCCTTCTTTGGTGTTATATCATCATTCTTCCTCATCTCATAGGTAGTAAGGGTGTCATGTAATTGATCCATCTTCAACTAAGTAAGGTCATGACTCTCTTCTATAGTAGATAATTTTGAATCAAACTTGAGGGATATGGACCTTAATACATTTTAAACTATAGTAGCTTATTTAAGGTTCTCTCCAAGACCTTTGATGATGTTCACAATTTCATCAACCCTCTATAAAATGGATTCCATAGTATCCTCTTCATTCATTTTGAGACTTTCAAATTTCCTTTTGTGATTTTTCAACTTAGCAATCTTGACTTTTTAATCTCCTTCATAAATGATCTACATTTTTTCCCATATCTCTTTAGAAGATTTACAATAGATGACCTTAGTGTATTCAATCTCTAAAAGACCACAAGTGATTGCATTTATTACCTTGGAATTTTTCTCAAACAACTTCTTATCTACATCACTAGATGGAGGAATAGTAGGAGCAACATATCCATCTGCAATAGATTGCCAAAAATCAAAACCTAGATACAATGCATTTCCTTATCTTTGCACTCTAAAAAGCATAATTGGATCCCCTGAACATTGGTGATTTCTTAGTAGATAAACCTCCTTGATGACTACTCATATTATACTTTGGATCACCTTTAAACTATTTAAGCCTCCTCCAAAGGATCTGCTCTGGTACCAATTGTTAGAGGTATAATCACTAAGAGGGGGGGTCAATTAGTCAACCTTATATATTTTAATTAAAATTTCAGCCCTTTTAAACTATTAAACAATCATAAAATATCAACTTGATCAAGCAACATTAATAAAAGAGCTCATTCATTCGATGCATAAACAAGATCAAACACATAACATATAGTTCCCATGGGAAACCTTCATGGAGAATAAAACCCACTCTCAATACTCCAACACAAATGGACTAATATCTTATAAAAAATTACAAACAAGAGACTGATAAACTCCTTAGACCAACAAACCATGATCATGTCCTCCTGACCAAAGGTATTTTGTGAAACACCTATTTCACAAGGAGAAACTACCCCTAAGGAAGGTTGCATCCTTTAGAACTTCCTTTGAACACCTCCACCTTATAAATTATGTATTCAACACCTGATGATGGATCTCTATTTTATAACCTCTATACAAACTCTTTATATCTCAAACAGGTCTCCCACATAGGCATGTCACAAAGTATTTTGTTCCTTAATCAAAATGTCCGCATATGAACACTCAGACCTCTTCACATATCCTCAAACTACATGAGAAGTATCTTGAAATTATTAATGTGAAATAAATGTCATATACATATTCAATAAAATTTTCTTCTTGTTAACTCAACCAACAAGCACACTACCTATTCTTTGCTTTACAACTCTTACATCCACCTTGTACAAGTCTCTCTCACATACAAGTTTAGAAACCAACACATTTTATTTCACTATATATAGATTAATCATGAATTATCAAGTCCAAAATAATCCTTCTAATCCAAAATACATGCCTTCACCCTTAAATCATCTCACATGGGTTACACTTAAGCATAAACCACTTTCAAATAGGCCTAAGTCACTTTCAGGTCTTATGGCAACCCATTCAGCTGTTTGACACTTCTCTTAGAAAAATAATACATAATATCACTTTAAAAATGCATTTACCAAGTCTACATGATATATATGTCCTCCTTAAGTTCCATCATCCATCACAATACCCTTCTGCTTAAGTAAAAATTGCTCAAATAACATTTTGTGCATATAGTCACCATGAACAAATATATAGTCACTTTTTGAACATTTATTTATACTACATATAAATGACCAAACCTTAAAACTTCAAACAAATCATCCTTATGGATTATACAACTTGATCCACTATCTAATTCATCATTATACATGGAAACAAGCTCGAGAAATCTTCTCGAGTCACTTACAGTCCATGCATAAATATATAATCAACATTGAACCTTAATATATTTGATTATACATACTTTAAAATCTTAAAATTAGGTTCATTAGATGAAACATGGATTCCTCTTCATCTTTCCTTTTTACAGCATGAGTAAATTTAGTCTATATTGAAAGATATGGTCCAAAAACCACAGACTATTTTTTCTCTTTGTAAAATTCAAATATTTAAATGTCAACGATCATAATTAAACATAGAACACTATACTCACATCTCTTTTCCTCTCAAATTTAGATAAATATCATACCATAAATTTTATTCAAACTTTAATACATAGTTTCCACTACTCAAATGTTAAACCTTAGTCACTTTGACCTCATCTCATGCAATCTTGTAATGTTGATTTATCACACACCATTGATCTCTATAGATTAACCAGGTCTTAAACTAGCAACCCTCACCATTTGATAAATATATATGAAAACCCACTAATCATTAGATCCTTGTCTTTTACCTTTTCTTAGTTATTAAACCTCAAACACTTCTTACCATATCGCTTAATACACACTGTTGATCATGATCTGTACAATTGCTCATGTACCATTAGATCTTCATTTGGTCCTAGTCTTTAACTTTGTTAACCAATGAACACTTTGACCTCTTTGACTTGATATGCACCATATATATTCACTACAAAAACTCTCACGAGACATTGTATCTCCACTAGGTCTAGATATTTAACATCATGTAAATTGACTAAGTATAGGGATCAACTGTAATATGTGTGGAGAGCCAACTTTGCACATATATATCTTTTGCCTTGATCAATATCATGAGCTCACATTTTAACAATATTAACACCTTTTATATTGGAATCCAAACATGTAAAAATATGATCCTTGAACTCTTGTACATGAAAGATATAATGTCATTAATCTACTCACTTAGATTCTTTTACCACAGAGACAACAATGTCAAAACCTGCCTGGAAGGCCACCTTTACTCATGCATATCTTTTGGTGTGCTTCATTGCATGATTTTAAAATTACAAAAAAATCATCTAGGCATACAAATGAATAAAATAATATGATCACCTTCTTCTGAAATATCCACATGTGTGATATATGATACCATCAAAATGCTTACTCAGATCTTCTTTCCACATTGCAAATTTATCTAAGTATGAGAAAACACAATCAAACTGCCTAGGAGCCCAAGTTTACAAATGCATATCTTTTGACATGATTTATCGCATGATCTAAAAATTAACACAAAGAAACTAGGCATAAAAATTAACAAAAACATATGATCATTTTGTCATGGTACCTCTATGTGTGTGAATGTTGACCTCATCACCATGCTTACTTAGCTATATTTTAACCCTTTTGCAAATTTAGCTATGGGAAATTAGTGAATAATATTTGAGTATCCAATTTTTCATCCTCATATATTCAATCATGATTCTTCTCATGACATGAAATATAGTGCATAATAACTAAGGACTAATGTGATCACAATTATATGACCAATTCCCACAAACTCATCCACACATGGTAATGGTGACATCATCAAACTACCTACTTAGATTTTCTGCCACTAGGCTCAAAGTGTCTAGATAAAAACTATGGACAACCAGATGAATTCCAATCATATGCACAAGCACTCAAATCTTATATAACATCTTATATGACCCCTTACACATGCTCAAAACTTCATACTCATCCCTGAGCTTTTCTAACCATTCCAAAACATAAGATCAACCAAGCCTCCTTCAAGCATACTAGGATAAAAACATTGCACAATTTGTCATTATTACTTAAGCTATCAAATCACTTTATCCACTCACTAGGACATCATTGAAAAATCTCCAACACCTTCAAAAAATAACTTATATTTTTATGGGAGTCTACCACTAAATGCCCAACAATTTGTGTGTGAAGGGTCATCAAGCCTTGTTCTACTTTTTAATTCATTTATTAGAGTTTTCTTATTTAATTTTAGGGATGTACTTTTTTGAAAAATAAATTATTATTTAAATGTTGACTTACTCACTATAGATTCTTTTATTACTCATCTTACCTCATTACTATATTTTATCAAGTTCTATTGCCTAATACATTAAATGCATTAAATAGATTATTTACTATTACATTATTTATTCCCTCCATATTGCTTGTTAACCTTAAAGTATGCATCACATGGTATAGTTTTTACATTTTCATTAATTCAAATAATAATTGACATCATTTTATATGGATTTTATTCTCAAATGCATAGTCACATACACATTGAGAATGAAGTTAAATTGATCTTTTTAACATTTTACCCTCCATAGGTTCTTGTATTTTCTCATATATTTCAACTAAATACCTTGGTGTTAGTCTCACTATCCTTGGAGGTATGGGTCAAAGATCTATATTTTGTATTAAATTGGATAGTGTTACCAATTCAATCATAAAAGGTATATTAGAGTGTTGGCTAGGTAAATTAGACCATATAGGGGAAGTGAATTCATTTTCATTAGGAAAGTGAAAAATTGGTGGCATTAATTGATTTGGATTATCATCATGCTAAAAAATTTCATTATGGATAGATTTTTCATCATATTGTGGTTATCAATGTGTTTCATCAATCAATGTAAATTCATTATTTATATGTTCTACATTTTGAATTTCATCATTAAATAAAGATTGATTAATTTAACATATCTAATTTGAATACATATCTAAATTAAATTCCATTGAATTGGGCATGTTATTTTCATTTGAAATATTACCTGGTGTGGAGGAAGTACCTTCATCTTGTCCAGAAGCTCTTATGGATGCTCTTATATCTTCTTGTCTTTTTCTTTCTTTTTATCTCTTCACTAAAATTTCCTCATTTGTTAGCTCCTTAATTTATCTTTTGTGATGACTACCCAACCCCATTACTTATCTCTATTGAAACAATTCTAAGTGTAGAATTAAATTTGAAGAATTCATAGTGATTAAGATAAATTGAATGGATAATTTGTAGACTTTACATATTTTCAAAAATAAAAATGAGTTTGAATTTTTTAAAATTCAAAATGAATGATTAAATTCAATGTATAATTAAAAAAAAATCATGAACCACAAAGGGTGTCCATTCTTTTAAAAATCACACACACCCTTTGTGGTGGTAGATACTATTATGCCCTAACACACACACCCCATTTTTTTAAAATTTTAAAGCAGGGACCCATTATTATAAAACCTTTATTTAGGGAGCAATGAGCCTAAATATCTATGACTAAGATATCATGATTTTATCATCTAGGGATATTTACATAAAATCTAGCGTTGCACAAGTTTGAATTGTAAAAATCCAAGCTTAAACTAGTATCTTAAGTCATTTCGAACCTTGGACTTTTATGAATTTTACTTTGATATGATGTCTTGATTTACAAGCTAATGGAACTAATCTTCCTATATCCTATTATATATATCTTGGATTTCAGGATTAATACCCAAGGACCATTAATCTCTTCCAATCGAGCCCATATTGAATATTTCATGTGGTTGTGATATGCATCGCTCTCGTATCATTTAGAGATTTGGATGATTACAAAATTTCTAAGTCTTTAGAGCTTTAGATGATTAAAAACAATTTGTCTTTAGAGATATGGACATTTAAAATATTTATATGTTATTTTAAGTTTAATTCTTTTGAGATCTCAAGTCTCATGGGATTCACAAACTTGCCACATGGCATATTGACATTAAAATAAAAACATAGGAACTTCATCAATTTATTAGCAAATTAAAAAGTTCTGCATTCCCATGTGTCAATGGTTTTAATCTTGCAAGCCTCCAAGTTTTTGAGTGATCAACACATGGCACATTCACAATGATCCATGTCTATGGGAAGTCTTATCAACCAAATTTTCACCCTTGGAAGGTTGTTCAATCCTTCTAAATTTGGAATAACATGGAGACAATCCTAGGTTGTGGTGGCCTAAACTTTGATTAAATCTCTAGATCAAAGGGCTAGCTCCCCTTGATGTATCACTTAGGCTCATCTAATAATCTACCAACTTGTTAGAAAAAGAGAAATAAACCTACTCTAATTAAAGTGATGCACCAAAATATTTTTACCACTACAAACCATATGCAAATTCACTTCAAACATGAGGCTAAATTGAAACAAACACTACTCCTAATCTACCTCTCTCCATTGACATTTCACATGAAGGTTGTGAATATTGGTTGGGATATGAGCTATATTCAAGAGGTCATATAATGAAACTATTTAGTATAAAAATCACTTAACCTCACACACTTCACTTAAATACTTCAAAAGACTTGCAAAGAAGTTTTAAATTAAAAATGAATGCAAGAAAAGGATAAACATACTAAGGAAGCAATGCTAATCACTTGACAAGACCTATTAATCATGCACACACATTTAAAATATTCAAATGAGGAGGCAAAATAGAATTTTCTCATTGATCAAAGGACTGAAAATGGATGGGTATTATCCATACCCAAGTGAAGGATACAAACATAACCTATCAAGGGTGAATTTATAGAGAAAGTGAGAGAAGAGAGAGAGGAGGGCGTAGGAGAGAGAGGTGATAACTGTCATTCTTGATGGAGTAAGTTACAATAAATAAAGAGGATTTATGAATTATTTGCATCACACCCTCCAAGATAAGTTTTTTTCCTCTCTGAATGCTTCACTCTTCCAAGTGTCCTAAGAGTTTCCTTCTTGCTTGACACCTTTGTCATGTTCTTAAAAACTACCCTTTGTCTTAGCTTTTGGGATGAAAAATAGCCTCATTACCATCAAGTAATATTGATTCAAATATTTCCCTTATTATTTGACACCTTACACTTGTTTAAAAGTCTTCATAACTGATGTTATAATGATGATCATAATGCTTTAGGTGGCTTGAAGCTCAATTTGTTTTTATTCACCAAGCTAATATTTCATGTTCAAATGGTTCAAAACATTAGTTTTTATTCACCAAGCTAATATTTCTCCATGTGTGTAATTTAAATATCATATTATTCATGACAAAATTCATTTTGAGGCCTCAAATTCCCACCAAGATCTCATTTTATACCTAAATCTCTTATTTGGCCTCACTTCTTTATAGTCCTAAAAATAGGGAAACCTCCTTGTGTAGAGAATTATATGGATGATATTAAAAAACTAATAATATATTTGAGGACTCAATATCCATTTACAGTTCCATGCCAAGTTTGAAGACCTAAGAGTGAGTGGAAGTACACTTTTTATCCCATTCTCTCTTTCTAATTAGGTCTTTATTAGCCCTCCTAAGCCAAAAAACTGAGTTATTAATATATATACAACTCCCACACATGTGAAACCACAAAATAGTGTGTGATTCACTTTATCTAGATTTTAAGAAACCTCCATACCAAATTTGAGGTCTTGAGACCCTGTGTAAGTATGATAACCATGAAATGGTCCAAGAAACTAGTCCTTTCTTAAGCATGTTTCAGACTGCCTCTAAAAACTAGATTCGTACAAGAATTTATAGGGTATATAATTTGGGGTTTTGGAATTGGATAGGTATAATATAACCCAATTCACCCTATCCAATAGTTTGCATCCATTCATTTTTTTAAAACCCTACAAAATGTTTTAAAACCTTATAAAATAAGGCACTAAATGCAGTTTGTACAGCTGTAGGTACAAGAAAAGTTCATGGTATGAACCTAATTGGATTTAAAAATGATGTCCAATATATTTTAGGGGAAAAATAATTCATTTCATGCACATTAGAGGTATATCTCTCTCAACTAGTCATTATTAGGGTTTTAGGAGGGTTTAAAGTCGTTTAGGTTCTTAACAATTATTCATAAACCCTAGGGCCCTAACTTATAAACCAATGACACAATTTTAAATTATAAAACCTTAATCAAATTTACCTTGGATCTCAGGTTACCATGCATTATATATATATATATATATATATCCAAGCACAAGAAGTTGCTCTTTGGGTCTTTGTTTTACCATTGAAGAGTGGTTTGCATTCTCTGCCTTTATTCATGAAGGTTAGTTGTCCAAACCAATAAATGATATAATAATATTTAATTGTGGGAACCCCTTTATCATCCATGAAATTTATTCATCCCCATGTAATATTTTAAGGTCACACCAAGCAAGAAAAAATTGGTCTTGAGTTGTAATCCTACACCAAGAGAGCTCGAGGAGGTATTAATGGCCAAATTGATCATTTTTTTGTCTTCCTCTACCCATTTATGTTATTTTAGAGTATGTACTATTATTTTACACTCATAAATTTCTTTATATTCCTAATTTACCCCTAACAATCCACCTTTATCATGATTGTTCATAAAGGTTGTATGTTTGGCTTTAAGCTTACCAGGCCTAAACAAGGTCTATCAACATTGGAATTAATTTTTTTAATCTAAAAACTATATGGAGGTTATAAAAACATCATATAATAATTTTATGATTTTATTTTTCATACAAACCTCCCTTATTTCAAACTTAGTGAACACCTTTACTTAACAAGGCAAGCCTGTAAGTGGTAGATTGATTGTGTATATAGGGTTGTAATGAATCTTATTTAGGTCACTTATTTTGATCATCCTTTGATTCCTTTGATCTCAAATGACCTCATTCACTTATCTATCTAACTTTACTAAACTCTAATGCTCTTTATGTGCACTCTGTTTTCTCTTCAAACTTGAAACTAGCTTACTTACCAAAGCAAATCTGTAGGTGGTCAATAGGTGTTTGATTGCATTTTGAGTTTTAGGGTCTCAATAGACATCACCAAGAAAAATCATGACTTTTATTACTATTTTATATTTTATAACCCTTATTTGACACTCTCAAGACCCTACATTGTAACAAGCATACACCCTCTTTCATATGTTTGTATATATATAGTTGTAGGTAATCATTTTGGGGTCTTGAATATGTTTTGGGATTATATCTTATCTACAAGTCATTGGAAATATTGAAAATAATTGACCTCAATGAAGGATATTTCTCAACATATTTAAAGTTTCATTGTCTTCTCATATCACCCTACAAAATTCTACCTTCTTATCTTCTTACAAAGACTTGTGTATGAGAATTTAAGCCTATATACTCAATAAATGACTATGACACTATCTATTTCAGTCTTATTTTGAGTTTCAACTAGTTTAAGTGATGTATTGGCTTGTGATTTATCTCTTACCTTAATTGATTCATGTTTCCACACCTATCTTCTTTACATGACCATTGGTTTTTGTCCAAAATGAGGACCTAAAGGTCTGTAACATGTAGGTCCTATTTTTTACATAGATAGACTATTGAGGATAAATTTTTGAGTCTTAGTCATTAGTATATTATATCAAATCTTTTCCAATTTCATATTATCTACTTTAACAACTTGTAGATCTCCTGATAGCCCTATACAATCTCAAATTTTCCATTTTATATATACAAGCCTGTGTATGAGGTCTA
The DNA here is from genome assembly GCA_037957365.1 of Torreya grandis. NCBI lineage: Eukaryota > Viridiplantae > Streptophyta > Pinopsida > Cupressales > Taxaceae > Torreya > Torreya grandis. Next base: position 2,166,628 of record JARHVA010000081.1, read on the forward strand.
CTCATATACAAGTCCTATGCATGGAAATTGGATTCTATGGTTTATTCATTCATTTTTTATTATGTAATGGGGTTAGTCAATATAAATGATTTTTTTCATTCTATACCACATCTCTCCATTACTAAAGCATCTTCAACATGAAACTTATACTCATGAATATTCACCTATCGGTCTAGAAATCTGTGGTTGGATGAAGCTTGTCTAAGTCTTTGTTAGAGAGTGCATTTTATCCTCAATCTCATTACCTTGGGTTTATAATTTTATAAATTCCATATTCATATGACATCATTGGTTTATCATTTCTATTTTGTCCAAGTTTGGTAATTATGCCCATAGAAGAACGTTCTTAAAATGTACCATACTTCCAAGAGTAAGAAACATCACATCTCTTAAAGAATTATTTGAAATGAACCAATTTCATAAAGATAAAACATGTATCATGGAAGAGTGAGGGTTTTTCTATTAATAATGAGGCACATGGAAACTTATGACAGTGACAACATTTCAAACCAACCAAAAAACTTGAAGAAGGGTGATATGTTCCACATGATTGAGGTATTATTTTCCTTATTTAAGACACCCTATAAGATTGAGTTTATTGATTAAAATGACATTAAAAAGATTAATTTGATCTTTTAAAACATCCCAAACAATATAGTCTCCTTCAAACTCTGAAGTGAAGAAACAAAAGCAAAACTAGACCCTACTTAAATGGACAAGGCATAGTGATTTCTTTGCACTCTTAAAGATTGTTCATAAAGGACAAGGGATGAATTTTCAAACTAAAACCACAATTTAATCTTAATAGGACACATAATATTTCCCAAAATTTTAGCCTCCAAATTTCTCTCTCCTGGTCATACCATGCATTTGAAATTGCCTTTATGAACTTGTGAAGGAAGTGATAGATGTGTGTGAGAGATATTTAATTGCATATATAATACCTAAAAATTCATTCCAAGTGTGAATATAAGTTTTTGAAGATGAATATACTCCTATGAACCATTTTCACTTGCAAATAGATCTCCCAAGTCCATACAAGTTCTTATAACTGCATGCAAAAAAATGTTTCTCTTAATTTAGGTATCGAACTATAATTTTATCAGTCTCTAACCATTCTATAACCCTTTTAATACATCAAGTACATTATTACATTTATTTAAATATTTTTTCCTTGAGATTGGTACGTATAATTCATCTATTTTGGCCTAGAACGGTGACTAATTTTTTTTTAAATGTATAACAACATGATAAAAAGTTAATACATGAATATATGACTTTCAAGACATAAAAACAACCTCATATAATGAATCATCACCATAATATGATCCTAACCACACATGACAACACTATAATATCATAAATGACCTTGAGAATATATAAATACATGAAAGACCCAACTTTAAACAAAGATAGTCAACGACTAGTATGACTACTTGGGGACAATTACAAGACTATTAAAACTATATACAAGTTTGAATAACCCTATGAAAAACTTTCAACCTATAGGGGTTGACCATTTTGACTTGGGGATTAAAATTAGTTAATAAATTGATGATTCATAGGGGTATCATGCTTGCAATGCTGATAAATCAGTGGCTTTATCCTCCCATTGAGCAATGGAGTCACTCTTATGCTGAAAAATGAAACTAACATACTCTTGAAGACCTAGAATCACACTAAACCACATAATAAGAAACAAACACACTATCCCAAAGGCATTTAGGGAAATCACACAAAAACAAACACACTCAAAATAACACACCTAACCTATTATGTACAAGACCTCAAAACATGTTTGAGGTGGTGAAACAACTCTTCTTGATTCAACCAAGATCAAAAATAATGTTTCTAGAATCACTACTACTCCATGAGAACAAACCATCATATGATGAATGTTTGTTAATGAAAACTTGCTTTTAAAGGTGATCAAATGATTTACCATCATTAAAGGTCTGCTAGTTGTAGGTTCATCACTTGACACTCCTTTGAATGATCCATTTAGCTCTCCTTTAGGCTTGATTGACATTACAATCTACTTGGTTTCTTTTATGCTCACTTAGCACTTCTTAATCTTCTCTTTAGGAATCATGAAACTTTTTAAAACTTCACCTTCATTTGAACCATGAATTGTTAAGTGTCTAGAGGCATCAATCTTTCATTCTTGCTTTCCAAACATATATACAAATGAATCAATATAAACTTGGTGTCTATGCTACTCCTCACCTTCGCAAACTTTTATCTTGACCTGATCATGTTCCTCCATGGTTTCTTTCTACTTGATTAGGACTTCACACACTTCTTTATGCTCACTAGGTATATAATTAACCTCATCATCAAGCCCATGTCTCTTTTAAATAATTTCAACCCCATTTACTTCTTCAAACTCTTACATTATGGCATGATATTACTGCCACATATCATCATGTTCTTCTTGAGTCCCATACTCATGAATCTCTTCTTTAGAATGCTCTCTTGGATTGAATTCCAAGAAGGGAAAGTTTGAGGAATGTATTAATGACTTGGAACACTTTAAAACTCACTTTAAATGGTCTCTTGGGAAAGAATGAGTGGCACATATGAGGTTTGATAACATCTAACCTATTGTCCTTCATGAAATATTAGCTTATCTTCTATGCTTTAAATGAGACCACTTACATCCATAATTTCACTTGAGAGGCTTTGCCAATTTGCTCTCTAAATAGGTGCCCATTCTTCCTCCATTAGCTGAAATGATTCTCTCACATTATGAATGAGATGACTAGGGATACCTTGATCATATTCCCTTTGTGTGTTAAGCCCTACCATATACTATTCATAGCCCAAGAGAGTTTGATTGAAACTTGAAATGGATTGATTTGAGAAGTACCTATGTTGACTAGTGATAGTATGGTATTTATAAGGATGATCATATGAAACATAATAGTCATGTAGGAGGAATGTAGGATGATCATAGGACTTATATGACTCATGCCAAGGTTTATATGGATCATAGTGATGCTAACAACAATCATCATATGATTGATAGGGAATACCATAGGCTTGAGATGCCTCATCAACTTGCATGAAACTAAACTCTACTCCAAAATCAACCATATCAACCTCATCAAGATAATTAATTAAAAATAAAATTTACTTTGAATAAATGACTAGGCTATTAAAACTAAATTATTGAGCACAAAATCACCATCAATATTTTTAAAGCCTCAAAAGGCTAATATGTAGAAGAAGAACACCAATAATCCTTCCACTACTTTGAACCTTAGTCCTATCAGGTGTGCCAAAACTATTATCAACCAAATTTTCACCCTTGGAAGGTAGTTCAAACCTTCCAAATTTGAATAACATGGAGACGATCCTAGGTTTTTGGTGGCCTAAACTTGGATTGAATCTCTAGGTTAAAGGGCTAGCTCCCCTTGATGTATCACTGAGGCTCATCTACTAATCTACCAACTTGTTAAGAAAAGATAAAGAAACCTACTCTAATGGAGGTGAGGCACCAAAATAGTTTTAACAATACCAACTAGCTATAAATGCACTTCAAATGTGAGACTAACCTAAAATAAACACTACTTCTAATCTACCGCTCTACATCAGCATTTCACATGAAGGTTGTGAAAGATGATTTGGCTAGGAGGACTAGTCAAGAGGTCATAGAATGAAACTAGTGAATAGACAAATAACTCAACCTCTCACCCTTCACTTGAAAATTTCATAAGATATTTAAAGAAGTTTCAAACTGAATATGAATGAAATAAAAGGACAAACATGCTAAGGAAGCAAGGCTAATCACTTGACAAAATATACTAGTCATGCACAAATTGAAACTAGTCAAAGGATGAAGTAAAACATAAGTTTCTCATTGATCAAATGCTTAAAAATGGGTAGGAATTCACCATACCCAGGTGGGGAATACAAACATAGCCTATCAAGGCTAAATTTATAGATAAAGTGAGAGAAGAGAGAGGGAAGGGTGTAGGAGAGAGAGGTGATAAGTATAACTCTTGATGGAAAAAGTTACAATCAAAAAAGATGAGTTATGAAATATTTGCATCAGACCATCCAAGACATGTGTTGCTCTTCTAAAGATGCTTCACTCTTTCAAGTGACTTGGATTTTCCTTCTTGCTTGACACATTTTTCATGTTCTTCAAAACTTCCCTTTGTCTTGGCTTGTGGGATGACAAGTGGCCTCATTACCATCAAATCATGTTGATTAATATTCTTCCCTTATTCTTTGACACCTTACACTAGCTTAAGATTCTTCATAATTGATGCTACAATGATGATCACAACCCTTTAGGTGGATTTAAGCTTAATTTGTCCTAATATGCCCATCTTTCCCAAATGGTTGAAAAATTGAGTTTTTATTCACCAAGGAAATATTTCTACATAGATGGCATCTTCATATCATATCAGACCTAGAATAATTCATTTAGAGGCCTTAAACTCTCACCAAGTTCTCATTTTGTACCTAAAGCTCTCATTTGGCCTCACTTCCTTGTAACCCTAAAAAGAGTTAAACCTCCTTGTCTAGGGTAGTGTATAGATGATCCTAAAAAACTAAGCATATTTCTTAGGACCTAGTATCCCCTTACATATCCATGTCAAGTTTTAGGACCTGAGAGTTAGTTGAAGTATACTTTTTAGCCTAGTTTCTCTCTCTAATTAGGTGTCTATTATCCCTATTAAGCCTAGGAACTAAGTTATTTCTCTATACAACTCCCATACATGTGAAACCACCAAAAAATGTGTGATTAATTTCTCCATCTTGTAAGCAACCTGCACCAAATTGAAAGTCTTGAGACCCTGTGTAAGTATGAGAACCATGAAATGGTCCAAGAAACTCACCTTTTCTTAACCTTGTTTTAGACCATCCCTAAAAACCATATTTGTTTAAGAATTTTCAAGGTGGATTGTATGGATTTTTGGACTTGGAGAATTATTATACACCCAAAGGCATCCTCTCCAATAGTTTATATCTATTCAATTTTTCAAAACCCTATAAAATGCCTTAAACCCCTATAAAACATGGCATTAAATGTAATCCCTATAGTTATAAGTACATTTAAAGTTCATGGTGATAACCTACTTGAGTGAAAAATGATTTCTAATAGGTTTCAAGAGTAATCTAATTAATTTTATGCACTTTAGAGGCCTATCTCTCTCAACTGGCCATTACTAGGGTTTTAAGAGGTTTAAAGTGGTTTAGGTTCTTAATGATTATTCATAAAACCTAAGGCCATAACTTATAAAAATATTCCACAATTTTCAAGTAGACAACCCTCGTCAACTTTACCTAGGAGATCAATTTCCCATGCATTATGTCTATATATATCCAAGCATAAGAAGTTAGTCTTCAGGTCTTTGCTCTGCCATTGAAGAGTGGTCTATGTTCTGAACCTTTGTTCATGATGTTTAGGGTTCAAAACCAAAAAATTATACCATAATATTGAAATTTTATAACCCCTTTATTATCCTCAAAATCCATTTGGATCTGTGAAATATGTTAAGGTCACACCAAACAAGAGAAAGTTGGTCTTGAGTTGTAGTCCTACACCAAGAGAGCTCGAAGAGGTCTTAAAGGCAAAATTGATAATTTATTTTTCTTCCTCTACCCATTGGTATACTCATAAATATATTCATGTTCCTCATTTGGCCCCAAAAATCCACCTTTCTCATGACTATTCATATAGTCTATATGTTTGGCTTTAGGCATACCAAGCCTGAACAAGGCCCATCAACATTGGCAATAGTTTTGTTGACTCTAAAAATTATATCAAGGTTATAAAAACATCATAGAATCATTTTATTATTTTATTCTTTATACATGCCTCCCTTATTTCAAACATACCTAAAACGTTTACTTAACAAGGCAACCCTGTAGGTGGTGGACTTACTATGTATACAGGGTTGGAATGAATCTTATTTAGGTCACTTCTTCTGATCATCCTTTGATATCAAATAACCTCATTAACTTATTTTAAAACTTGAGCTAAAATCCAATGATTTTTTTGTGCACTTTATACATCTTCTATTCAAACTTGAAAACACCATGCTTACCAAAGTAAATTTATAGGTGTTCACTAGGTATTTGAATGCATTTTGAGTTTCAGGATCTTAATAGAAACAACCAAGAAAAATCATGATTATTTTTTACAATTTGATATTTTATAACCCTTATTTTAAACTCTAAATACCCTCCATTCTAACAAGCATACACCCTCTTTCATATGTCTGTATATATATAGTTGTAGCTGATCTTTTTAGGGTCTTGATTGTGTTTAGGGCTTAAAGCTTGTCTAAAAGTCATTAAACATATTGAAAATAATTGACCTAAATTAAGGATCTTTCTCAACATCCTGAAAGATTCATTTTATTATCATATCATAAAAACTTATGCTTTCTTGTCTTCTTACATAGACATGTGTATAATTATTTAACCCTACAGACTTAATAAATGACTATGACACTAGCTATTTTAATCATTTTTCACTCTCAATTAGTTTAGGTGTTGTATTGGCATGTGATTTATATCTTAACTACACTGAGTCATGTTTCCACACCTCTATTCTTTACATGACCATTGGTTTTTGTCCAAATTGAAGACCTACAGGTTTACCTTTTTGCATGGATAAACTATTGACAACAACTTCTTGAGTCTTAGTAATTTTTATATTGTGTTACATCTCATCCAATTTCATATTATCTACTTCAAAAACTTTTATATCTCCTAATATAACTATAAAATATTAAATTTTTCCATTTGTATATACATGCATGTGTATGAGGTCTTCTCATATACAAGTCCTATGCATGGAATTTGGAGTTTATAGTCTATTCATGCCTTTTTGATGATGTAGTGGGGTCATTAAATATCAAATTAATGTTTATGAGTCTATACCACATCTCTCCATTACTAAATCATCTTTAACATGAAATATATACCCATGAATATTCACCTACAGATATACAAACCTATGGGTGGATGAAGCTTGTCTAAATCTTTGTTAAAGAGTGAATTTGCTCTTCAATATCATTACCATGTGTTTTTAACTTGATAAATCTCATATTAATATTATATAATTGTTTTTTCATTTCCATATGGTCCAATTTTGGCTATCAAGCCTATAAAAGACCATTCATAAACTATACCATGCTTCCAAGAGTAAAAAACATCACATCTCTTTAAAAAATATCTACAAAGAACCACTTTCAAAGAAAAAACACATGGATAATATAATATTTGGGTTTTTTATATGAATAATTAGGCACTTGTAAACTTCAAAGAGTTAAAAAATTTAAAACTAACCAAAACACTTGCAACAGGGTGATATGTTCCACATGCTTGAGGTACTATTTTCCTTGTTGAAGACACCCTATAAGGTTAAGTTGATTAATGAAACTCACACTAAAAATACTCATTCTATCTCTTAAAACATCCCATAAATACTCATTTTATCTCCTCCATCTAACTCTAAAGTGAATAAAGAGAAGCAAAACTAGACCCTACTTAAAGGGACAAGGCATAATAAACTCCTTGTACTCTTAAAAAAATTTCATATAGGAGAGGTGGTGAATCATCAAAAAAATTCAAAAAAATTTAAGCTTAATATGACCCCTAACATTTCCCAAAACTTTAGCCTCTAATTTTCTCTCTCCTGGCCATATCGTGCATTTGAAATTTGGCTTTATGAGCTTGTGAAGGAAGCAATGGAGGAGAATTAGAGTTATTTTAATCTATAAGACCTAAAATTTAATTAAAAGTGTGAATATAAAATTTTTAATCTAAAAATACTCCTCTAAACCATTTTTACCTACAAATAGATCTCCCAAGTCCGTACAAGTGCCTATAACTACCTGTAAAGGAGTGTTTCTCTCAATTTAGGCATTGAAATGAAAGTTTTTTAGGATCTAACCATTCCCTAACCCTTATATGACATCAAATACATTATGAAATTTCTTTAAATGTTTATCCTTGAGAGTGATAAGTATAATTCATCCATTTTGGCCTATAAAGGTGACTAAAAGACTTTTGGAATGTATAATAATACAATAAAAGGTTAATACATGAACATATGACTTTTAAGACATAAAAACAAACTCATATAGTGACTCATCACCATGATATGATCCTAAAAACATAATACAAAACCATAGTATCATAAATTAACTTGAGACTATATAAATACATGAAAGACCCAACTTTAAACAAATCTAGTCAAGGACTAATATGACCACTTGACCATTACAAGACCATTACAATTATATAAAATCTTGAATAAACCTACAGATAAATTTCAATCTATAATGGTTGACCATTTTGACTTGGGGGTCAAAATTAATCAACTAGAAGGTTAAGTGGTTATTTGGTTTGAAATCCAATGGTTCTGAGCTCTCGAGTCTACAAGCTTCCAAGATTGTTTCACGTGTCTCGATCTTAATGACCCATGACCATGAAAAATTATTCATAAAAAATAATACCAACCCAATGATCTGAGATTATATGTTTTTAGTTCTCTAAGATCAGGCTTGATCATGTTAACTTCTTGCTATAGGACTTACCCAACATAATGAATATATTTAAAGGGTCAGGTTAACAAGGTCCTGACAAGTGGCACTGTCTAGGGAAGGAATGGACAAAACATAAATGGGAATGATATATAACATGGAAAATAAATAAGTCAATGAATGACTAATAGGTGTCTCAAAATTAATGACTAGACATATAAAATTATTGAATGATTACCATTTGACAAGTAAGGTCACCTACCAAAGCTGACTGACACATTCAAATTGAAATGGGCATTGAAAGTAAAAGTTAATTATCTATATTGAAGGTATATGAATACATTCAATATCATTCTTATGAGTGATATATTACAAATATATGAAAAGAAATATTCACTTTGTTATTTCTCTTTCTATTAAAGAAGTGTATGCTCAAGCTTCCTAATGTCAAGAGAGCCCTAATTTTATGTAGTTAGTAAGTGTAGAATAAACTAGTCGATGATGTCAAAGGAATTATATTGACCAAAGGATAAAAATGGCCTCTTTGTCTAAATAGAGTAAGCCCTTAGTCCTCACCCCATACTCATTTATGGGATTAACTGAATACAAAGATACAATATTTTTGAAGATATTTATTGAACTTCAAATTTCCTCGTTACTCAGTGCTCTAGGAAGAGGTCGAATCAATCCATTAATATTTTGATGAAGATTAACTCTCTCTCTATAGGCTAAGTAATACATAGACTATTTACTATTAATTAAAGCATAATGTCTCCACCAGATAGTGACTAAACCTAAGGTAATACGATGTATTGACCTCTTGGAATTTTTATTTGTTAATGGAATCACTATTGGGGATATTGTGCATGTAAGAAAAGTCAAGACTACCTTTGATTATATTTTAGATACAACATTTGAAAGGTACCTTACTCTTCCCTATCCTAAGACTACCTACAATGAAGTATTGGCCATTATTTGGCTTGAGCATAACACTATAGATATAAAGTTAAAGTAGTGGCCTACAAAGGGTCAGAGACTAAATCAAAAGGGGGAAATCTCCTCCAATTGCATCATTAACTTTAGACCTAGAGTTTCAATAGTAATGTGTTGGCTCAAAAATTTGTCAGTGGGACAAATTGGTGACTTTGAGTCAGCAGTATGGGAACTGAGTCCCTACATTAGCCAAAAACATAATAAAAAGTCCCTCTTCTATTAGAAGGCATAGCTACCTTTATTGAAAGCCAAAAGATAAAAGTAGGGGAAAATCTATTCATAAATATTTATAGAAAAAAATTATAGGGGGTTTGGTACTTTTAATTAAAAAGGACATAAAGAAGATAGAAAAGAAATGAAAGAAAAAACAAGGAGAAGGGAAAAATGAGAAAGGAAAGGAGAAAGGAAGAATGGGATTATTCTAGCTATTTAAACATAGAAGCTTCTATGATAACCCTAGAAAAGATTAAAGACAAGTCTAGATAGCTAAAAATAAAGACTTACCAAAATAATCTAAGATTTGAGGTATAGTAGAGGAAGCCTATTTCATGAAAATGAGATGGGATAGATATATACTAAATGTACAGATATGATACATACACCAAGGAGATTGGACAACCTTACAAAGAAATATATTTAACAACCCTATATTTCCTAATAAAAATAGGCATAAAATTTTATTCTTAATCTCAAAAAGGATTACCAATGACAAAGTTCCTAATGTAGATTCAACAAAATTTTCCATGCTTAAGAACTTCACATTTAATGACTATCTAATAATAACATTCTAGCAAAATGAAACAAAAATAATAAAAGTTAACTAACATGTTCATGCATATCATTATTCAAAAATTCTCATGGAATAAAGTCTTGTAAATTATTTCTTTATCGATTCTTCATGGAATTGTACATATAGATTCCTTCCTTTCACTTGAAAAATTTCTATTGTCAAAAAACTAACTAGTATAAAGCCAACCCAAACCCAACTAAATCTAACCCCTATAAAGGAGCTCCAAACTCCTATTTATAGGTTAAAATAGGGGTAACCACCCACAACCACCTCCATAACCACCTTTATGCTAAAAGGTTTATATTTTACAATTACTTTATCTTAAATGACTTTAAATAGGTAAAACATAACCTTTTTAAGTTATTACAAAAATTTCAATGGAGAAATAGAAAGATGGATTTGGAGGTGCATTTTGCATATTACAAGATTTAAAGGTACTTTTTTCATAATGGAAGGATTTCCACAATGTTTAGATCAATGTTAGGATTTATGACTCTACTCAACAAGGTAACAAAATCTGATGTATCTCTGAATACATATTATTAGAATCTGACGATGTGCCTTACATGGTAATAAAGCCCACCAAAGATAGACTTACGTAAATTTTAGCTTCTTTCTCAATCTTCTATCGACTCTAACCACTCTTGTAATAATTCGGATACATCAGAGCACACATAGGTATAAAAACATATAAACTACCACCTTTAGCCATCTCTAAAGTGAAAAATCAAACATCATTCAAAGTTGATCCAAGTAGACCAAATACTATCATGAGAAGATATCTCTCCTAAGTTTATGTCATAAGATTCATACCACACCTTATGTCTACCCTAAGTGCTAACACATATTTGTGCTTACCTGATACAAGAAATGGTGAAGCTATCTTGTAGTATCTTATCCTTCATGAATCTTCTTCATACGTCCAAGGATGACAACCTTGTATGTAGCATCATCTAGCATTAAGTGTCTCATTATGACCATCATATATAATTTTGTTTTCAAGTGTGGGAATTGGATCCAAGGTAGGATCTTCTCTTGCCGAAAGAGGTGTAGTCAAGATATCATTAATACAATCAAATTTATCACTCAAAACTTCTAAAAAAGTAGATCTCAATATGTGACTCAAGATTTACCATTAGGATAAAGATTCAATGCTCATTTTGTTAAAAAAACTACCATCTATGTTATTAAAACACGTTCAATTACTTATGAGAGTGTAATTAGGGGTGTTATCATGAAATGTAAAATTTCATGACAACAACTGGATCTAACTGTGGGACCACATTTCCTAAGGGAATATAAAAGAACTACCAAATATTAGATGACTGGTTCCTTTACTTTTTTGTGGATTCTTGAAAACATTTATGTAGCTCACATTTGCACATTTTGATCAGACCAACTAATAGCTAATTCACCCATCTCAATCGTATGAGAAATGGACACGTGTTACCGGCCCATATCCCCTACTCTAAAAATCTATATATTCTAATCCAACCAATTGATAGATAGATATCCACTCTCAATCATATGAGAAATGAACATGTGCTACCAATCTAGATCACCTGTTCACTTGAAAACTTGTATTCTCAGATCTGACCAATTGACAACCAATTTTCCCAACTCAATCATATGAGAAATGAACACGCACTATCAGGTCAGATCATCTAATCACTTAAAGAGATATATGAAAAACCTATTCAATATCACTCTTGTAAAACTTATGATTGTCTATGATTTTTCCCAAGTAGAGATCACTATTACAAATATGTGTAGGCAAAAAGGCTAAAACACATAGAAGGAATGACAATAAATAGATTGTTGCATTTATTGAAAAACCACATGCACACACCAAAATAGAAATAATAAAAGAAAACAAGCCAAAATTTGTAAAGTATAACTATTTATAGGGAGTTAATGAAAATGAGAAGATTATACAAAACCATTCATCAATTGGGAGAAGTACCTGCCATTTCAGAATAGTGGATTTAACTTATGAACTATAAACACATTTAGAAGCAACAACTAGTTAGGTGGGAAGAGGATCTTACAATTTTCATTTACATAGGGATGATCAAGAATGAACAAATCAATAATGTTTTCCTATTTTTAAATGAAAACATTATGCATTTTTTGATCTTCTATGAGCACTTCTAAGTAATACTAAACTTTTTAAATATCCTCTTGGATGACTTCAAATGCATCTATGATATATACAGTATCTGAATTGGAGAGAAGTGTGTTGCATATATATTTTTGAGCTAGAACCATAATATGATTACCTTGAAAAATGAATGAGGTGTTGATATTCTTTTCCAAATCACTTTCCATAATAGAAATGAATTCATCATTGCATGAGTCATTATCATCATCTTTATCAATTTATTTTGCCTTGATAGTTTCAATTTCACTTGTAATGATTATTAGGCAACATTAATTTTGTTCAAAATTAATGTCTTCTTTGACCTTAACCTTGGCATGATTATGATTTTAAATTTTCATAGGCTTAATTTCTTTGCATTTAGATCCTATGGAGAGTTCTTCTATGGTAGAAATTGAAACTGAAATACCTGAAGAATATTCATTTTTGACTATTGATTCTTTCATTATGATAGAGAAGGGATCTTCTTTTTTATAGAAATCTTGTTCAACATTAGCCTCTCTTTTAGAAAGTAACACATCACACTCTACATTATTACTCTTTTCTATTTGTGGTTCAACGAGTTATTCCTCACATTGATCATTTTGTCCTAGGACTATGGGATTTAAGCAATTTAGTGAAATAGGCAAATATTTCTCCTTTTTGTGAAGTGGGGAGTCAAATTTTTCATTTTTTCTCTAATTAATCATTAGTTCTTTCAATTATTCACCTTCTTCCATAATTGTGAAACTAAAACAATCATATGTGATAGGTATCACTTTCTCTTTTCTCTGTTAGAGTTCTGACATGTTTGATCAGGAACATGCATTCAAACTCTTTTTTATATATAAAATACTCTTGATTGTATCAAGTTTCACTATTTATTTGTTATCATTTGTAAAAGGTGTAGCACCTTTTGAAACCTCTTTCATCAGCATTCTAGACATGATCAAATCGTTTTCAATCTTGATGGCATCTTGTTGTGCAGCCACCAAGTCATTTACCTTATTCTTCATCAAGATGAACTTGATCTCTAGGTGAAGAGAACCAATGAAATGCAAAGTTGATTATTGAGACTAGACTAATTTACTTGAGAAATTAATCTCAACAATTTGTTAACATGTGCTGCGAACTCTCTCATTTATTCATCTTCTTGATTTTAAATCTGGAAGAAGTCTAACAAAAGTACACACACATTCACAATTGATTTGAATCTATTCAGGAAGCCATTCTTCAAAGAATTCTAATCTATAACACATCTATCTTCTAAGTTTTATAACCATTCAGGAGCAAGTCCAATGAAAAGTCCTATAACAACATCCTCATACATAACTCCCAAAATGCTACATGACACTGTGAAGGCCTAGATATGTTTATCTGAATCTTGACCATTTTATCCAGAGAACTTAGGGAATCTATTCACTGAGTTTTATAAGAATTCATTATATTTGGCTAATGCCAATGGCATAAAATGTTTTCCCATGAGACTAGGGAACATCAGGATTGGGGTGGACTAGTACCATTTCTACAATTGAGAAGGTGTAGGCACGGGGTACTTTTTATCAATGGAGTCACCAACCTCCATTTTAGGGGAGGTTCCTTGAAATGTTTGAAAAACATGTGCAAAAATCACCTTGATCCCAATGGAGCCAAAAATGGTTGGCTCAAAAATTTGTTAGGGGATAAATTAGTGACATAGAGTCAGTAGTGTGGTAACTGAGTCCTTATGTTAGTCATCTAAACAAGACAAAGTCCCTCTCCTATTGGCAGGCATAACTACCTTTATTAAAAGCTAAAAAGGGAAAAGCAAGGGAAAAACTATTCACAACTATTTACAACAAAATGTTTTTTATGGGGGGTTTCATAATTTTAACCTAAAAGTACATAAAGGAGATAAAAAAGAAATGAAGGGAAAATGGAGAGCAAGGAAAAATGAGAAAGGAAAGGAGAAAAGAAGAATGGGATTAATCTATCTAGTTAAACACAAAAGTTGTTATGATAACCCTAAAAAAGATAAAGGACAAGTCTAGATAGCTAAACACAAAAACTCACTAGAATAATCCAAGATTTGAGGTATAGTAGAGGAAGCTTTTTTCATGAAAATGAGATGGGAAATACATATACTAATGATCCATACATCCGCTCTCAGGGATAGCGATACACTGCTTCCATGTGTCTAATTAGGATCACCTCGAGTGTTTTAGTCCCTAGGCCATATAGTGGTCTAAAAGGAGACCCAAATCACTACAAAGCTTTTGGCATGACGGCCAATCCTTCTATTAGTATAAGAGCCAGGCCTTGAGGTTGAGTCCTATGGAAGTTGGTGGGAATGATCCATACATCCCTTCTCAGGGATAGCAATACACTATTTCCATGTGTCTGACCGAGATCACCTCAGGTGCTTCAGTCCCTGGGCCATAGAGTGGTCTAAAAGAGGACCCAAATCACTCTGGAGCTTTTGGCATGATGGCCAATCAATAATTTAAGTGGTATAATGAGCGCTAAGATGTGGAGGTATAATGAACCACAACTGCTAAAGTGGTTGTTGTAAGGCCCCAAAGTGGGTGGCCAGTAGACCAGGTAGGGCTGCACATAGCTTTGTATTATTTTAAATCTTGGACGCTGAATTGTCTAGTGACAGTTAATTCCTCAAATTTTGTATTGTTTTCATTCTTAGAAGTCACATTGTCGGTGACAATTTTTTCCTCAAGCCATTATGTCCTCGAGCACTATATTGTTTTAATTCAGGGACATCAATTTATTGGTGACAATTATTTCTCTCAAGCCACTCAGTCTTAAATCATGACCCATTAATTCTTGGAGCCACTCAATCCCTTGATGTTTTCAAAATATGTATAAATGCATTATAGCCTGAAAAGGGAAGGAGACATCTCTTCTCAAAGATAAGCGTATGTTTTGTATCTACAAATTTTTTCAACAAAAACATCTCTTTTCAAAGATAAGCCTATATTTGTATTACAGTTGTTAAGTAATATGACGTCTCTTCTTATAGATTCCATTATTATTGTGTTATTTCTATGCTATTGAAATATTTGTCAACCAGAACTTTTGAGTTCTAGATCAGTGGTATCAGAGCAGTTTGTCTTGAGAGTGTATGATCTCGAGGACAAGGTCAAGATACAAGAAACTTAGGTGGGAAGTGACAGAGCTTCCAAACATTCCACCTGTGTGCCCCAAACAACTTCAAATGGTGGATGACACTAAGACATCTGATCCTTTCAAGGAAATGGTGAATGAAGCCCTCCAGCGGCAACAAGCGCAGATGTTCCAATAATTTGCTCAAATTCTTCAAACACTTCTGATGGGAAATTCTAGCTCCACAGCTACACATCCTAGCTCCTCATCGAGGGAACTTTCTTTTAGTGCCCCAACACCCTTCAAGATTCAGGTCAATTTTGATATTCCCACATTTGAAGGCAAAATCAATGCTGATGCAGTGGAAAATTGGTTGGATTAACTATCTTCTTACTTCTCTGTAAATAAGTTCACCGATGGAGAAAAGATCACTTTTGCTCTTTTGAAATCATCATTGCCCATGAAAAATTGGTGGGAAGTGTACAAAAAGAGGTTTAGTATGGATATCATTGGCCTCGAGGTGGAACCTACCTGAGATGATTTTATAGAAGTAGTAAAAGAAGAATACTATCCCATCGGAGCATATGATGATCTATACATACAGTGATAGCAACTTCGCCAAGGTAAGGAACAATTTGTCCAAGATTACACTAACATTTTTCATTGTCTATCTATGAGACTAGGCATCCAAGAAAGTGAGAAACACAAGGTTCTCAAATATCATGGTGGATTACAATGGTACATACGGGGAGAAATGGAACTCTTCAATTTGGAAACCATCGGTGAGGCATATAAGTTTGCAGTAAAGATTGAGTGGAAGCATGGAAGAATGGATATAAAGAATCAGTCTTCAAAATGGAAAAGTGATAAAGAAGCTCAAACACGAGGCCAAAATTGGAAGCAAAAGGAAGGAAAGACTGGGAAGTGGTGTGGTTATCACAAATCTGGAACTCACTCCAAAGAAGAATGTCGAGCTATCGAATCACTACTTTTTGAGTCACCATCCTCAACATCTATTGCACTACCTCATACAGACCCTGCAGTCGAATAGGTTGAATAATAAATTATAGATGCTGATCCTGAAGCCATTGTAGCTTCATCACAGACACACGATGAGATACTAGATGACAAGGAAAGGTTGTTTCACTCTAAGTTATGGGTGAAAGGTAAGCCTCTGCATTTCATTCTTGATAGCAGAAGTTAAGAATTTAATCTCTACTAATGTTGTGAAAAGCCTAAATCTATCCATGAAGCCTCACTCAAAACCATATAGTATTGGATGGTTGAGTCCAAGGAGAAACCTCTGTGTCACCCACCAATGTCTTCTCTCATATGCAATACAACCTTTCCAAGATGAGGTCTTATGTGATGTCGTCAATCTAGATGTTTCTGATGTACTCTTTAGTCAGCCATTCATGTACGATCGACATGGTATATACGAATCAAGAATTAGACGGATCACTCTCACTCTTGGAACATGGTGCTATAGGGTACCAGAAGTACCACCTTCCACATCTATCTCTCTGCTTAGCACGAAGAAATTTATTTTCATGGTGGTCAAGCCACAAGAATCCAAAAGGGCTGATGTTACATCCTTGACAACACAACAACAGAAGCAAATAGATACCACACTGAAGAAGTTCATGGCCTTACATCCACAAACTGATGGTCAAATAGAAATGGTGAACAATCAGGCCCTACACAGTTCCATAAACCATAGTCCCTTCCAAGTGTGCTTCAAGACTCAAATCAAGACACAACTACCACACCTGATGGGGAACAGTGACGCAATGGGGACCATTGCTTTTCAAGGAGGGAGGAATGATCCAGGTGATAATTTAGGTGGTATAACGAGCACCAAGATGTGGTGGTATAATGGACTGCAGCTGCCAAAGCTGTTGTTGTAAGGCCCTGGAGTGGGTGGCTGGTAGACCGAGTAGGGTTGCATGTAGCTTTGTATTGTTTTAAATCTTGGATGCCAAATTGTCGAGTGACAGTTAATTCCTCAAATTTTGTATTGTTTTCATTCTTGGAAGTCACATTATTGGTGACAATTTTTTCCTTGAGCCATTATGTCCTTGAGCACTGTATTGTTTTAATTTAGGGACGTCAATTTGTCAGCGACAATTATTTCTCTTGAGCCACTCAGTCTTAAATCATGACCCGTTAATTCCTCAAGCCACTCAATCCCCCGATGTTTTCAAAATATGTATAACTACATTATAACCTGAAAAGGGAAGGATACATCTCTTCTTAGAGATAAGCGTATGTTTTGCATCTACAATTTTTTTCAACAAAAATATCTCTTTTTAGAGATAAGCCTATATTTGTATTGCGGTTGTTAAGTAATATGATGTCTCTTCTCAGAGAATCCATTTTTATTGTGTTATTTCTGTGCTATTGAAATATTTGTCAACCAAAACTTCTGAGTTAAGGATCAACTAAACATAAAGATATGATACATACACCAAGGAGATTGGACAACCTTACAAAGAAAGATATACAACAACCCTATATTTCCCAATAAAAATAGACATAAAATCATATTTTTAATCTCACCAATGATTCCCAATGACAAAGTTCCTAATGTAGATTCAACATAACTTTCCATGATTAAGAAATTCACATTCATTGACTATCTAACAATAACATTATAGAAAAATGAAAGAACAAGAATCAAAGTGAATTGACATACTCATGCATATCATCATTCAAAAAATCTCATGAAACAAAGTCATGTAAATCATTTCTCTATTGATTATTCCTGGGACTATACATATAGATTCTTTCCTTCTGATTATAAAATTTATATTGCAAAAAACCAATTAGTATAAAGCCAACCTAAGCCCATCTAAAGCTAAACCTGACAAAGTAGTTCCAAACTCCTATTTATAGGTTACAATAGGTGTAACCACCTTCATAACCACCTTCACAACCAGCTTTATGGTAAAAGGTTTATATTTTACAGTTACTTTATCTCAAATGACTTTAAAAAGGTAAAAGATAACCTTTTTAAGTTATTACAGAAAGTGCAATGGAGAAATAGAAAGTTAGAGACTTTTGATGGTTATTGAGAAACAAACAAGTTCTTTTATTGAGTAGGACCCTATTTTGTTGTTGTGACAATCTTTGATTCCTCATGCTTTATAGAGTTTTATTTCTCCCAAGGGCATTCCATCTTAACATATACTATAATTCTTTTGCCATCTTCCTTTGTTAGAGATTCCTTATTGTATGAACAATATCTCTAATCTAAGCACCACATTGAGAAAACAAATTTTGAATGTTTTTCTAATCCATTTTTATCACCATACTCTTCTTGAGGTGTCTAATGACCCCTTAGCACTAACAAAGGTATTAAATCTAGAATCCTCCACACATAAGCACTCTTATTCTGTGATACAATATTGATTAACTTTTTAGTACAAATAACTATGCCTATATGTCCTCAAAAGTTGTAGGTGCATAATATGAATATAAATTCATACATGAGTAACTTCTCCAAATTTGTTTCTACTACAAGAAATTTCTCATCCTATTTTATTATTATGTCATGTTCTTGATTTCTCATTTGCTCATGTTCCTCACTTTTTTCACTCTTATATATAAAAACTTTGACTATGGATTTCTCAGCACTAGACTTGTTGCATTGAGATGAAGTTGTCAAATTTTCATACGCACCATCAACTTGAACAAAAGGCTTATTGATCTTATTGTGAAGCATAATCCCTTCCAAGGCCTTTTGAAATGCCTTTAAAAATTTGGAGCCTTTTCCTTTAAAGCTTTTTTGAAATTTAGATTGATCTGCAAATGAATTCACCCATGCAAAGAAATCTACCCTCAATTTTTTCATTAACTATGTCATTTTCACTTATGGCTCTTTCATCCACACCCTGTGCAGTCCACCATGAACATTAGAAACCTATGTGAAATTCACAAAGAACTTATCGAGTATCAATACCACCTCCAAATTAGCCAAAACTATCCTTCCATGCAAAACCACAAGTTTACCTTCTCAAAACAACCTTACAAAGCCCCAAACCCATAACTTTTATGGTCAAAATCACCCCCATATCCAAAACCACAAGTTATATGCCGAAACAACAATTTAAGAAGAAGAAACCAAGAGCTTTCTAGATAAAATCTTACATACTCTGGTAAATACCATGAATTAAAGTCAAAAACCACCTTTCAAGGGTCAAAACCATGAATGTGGATAAAACCATCTTAAAATATTTCAATAATGATAATGCCATAAATTTGTGGTGGGAAATAAACATTCACCACTCAAAACCAAAACCCATGAATGTTTGAGCGGGAAACATTTTTTTGAAATCTTTAATTAATACCACGTGTTCATGTTTTTGAAAACAAGACTTTTCACATCATATATCATGCATTTGGGAGAAAAGAAATTTGGAAAGACATGGGCTACGCGGAGGGATAAGGGGGAAGTTTGAAAACACATGCAGGGTTTTAAAGCTTAAAAAACACTTTGTGGAATTTTGAAGCTTTTAAAACACTTTGCGAGATATTAAAGTTTTTAAAACAATTTATGGGTTATTAAAGTTTTTAAAACACTTTCGAGATTTTGAAGTTTATAAAATATGATGCAAGTTTTTGAATGACAAAATACATGTTTAAGAGTATTAAATAGTTCACATAGTATTTTTTTTTATTTTTAAATTTAAGCTTTTATGTGGAAGGGGAAAAAAGATATACAGGTTAAGAAACTTGGTAGTATTTTGAATCATTTTGAACACTTTATGGGTTTAAAAATAAGTAAAAACATGTTTAAGGATTATAAAAGGCTTCCAGGTTTTTGACATGAATCTTACCCGCTAGTGAGTTTGAGAGGTGCATTTTACATCTTTGAACTTCGATTTAATAAATTTTGATATGTTTTGATGGGTTTTTCTACATGTTACAGGGTTTAAAGATGTTTTTTTGTATGTTACAGTATTTAAAGGTGCATTTTGCATATTATGAGATTTAAAGGTACTTTTTTGCATAATGAAAGGATTTTCGCAATGTTCATACCAATGTCAGGATTTATGACTCTACTCAACAAGGTAATGAAATTTGATGTGTGTTTGAATACATATTGTCAGAATCTAACGATGTGCTTTACATGGTAGTAAAATCCACCAAAACTAGACTTAGGCAAATTTTAGCTTCTTTTTCAATATTCTATCGACTTTTTCCACTCTTGTATTGCTTCATGGATACCTCAGAGCACACATAGGTATAAAAAACATATGAACCACCATCTTTAGCCATCTTGAAAGTACAAAATTAAACACCATTCAAAATTGATCTAAAGTAGACAAAATACTATCATGAGAAGATATCCCTCCTAATTTAATGTCATAAGAGTCATTGCACACCTTGTGTCTACCCTAAGTGTTGAGATGTTTTTTTGCTTACATGATACAATAAATGGTGAAGCCATCTTGTATTATCTCATCCTCCTTGAATCCTTCTTCATATGTCCAAGGATGATAACCTTGTATGTAGCATCATCTAGCATCAAGTGTCTCATTATGACCATCATCTATAATTTTATTTTCAAGTGTAAGAATTGGCTCCAAGGTAGGATCTTCTCTTATCAAAATAGGTATAGTTAAGAGATCATTAATACACTTAACTTTGTCACTCAAAACTTCCCAAAATTATATCTCAATATATGGTTGAAGCTTTATCTATTAGACTTTAGAGTCAGTGTCTATTTTATAAAAAAATTACCATCCATGTTATTAAAACACCGCCACTTACTTGTGAGAGTGTAATTGGGGGTGTTGTCATGAAATGTAAAATTTCATGATAATAATTGGCTCTGAGTAGGGGTCACATTTCCTAAGGGAATGCAGGAGAACCCCATAGTCTTAGATGACTGGTGCCTTTAATTTTTTGTGGATTCCTAAAAACTTTTATGTATATCACATTTGCACATCTTGATCTGACCAAATGATAACTAGTTTTCCTATCTCAATAATATGATAATGAACACGCACCACCAAGCTAGATCCCCTACTCTAAAAATTTATATATTCTTATCCATCTAATTAACAACTAGTTTACCATTCTCAATCATATGGAAATAAACTCATGCTGCCATACTAAATCACGTATTTACTTGAAAACTTGTATGTCTGAATCTGACCAACTGATAAATAGTTCACCCATCTCAATCATATGAGAAATGAACATGTGCTATCAGGTCAGATCATTCGATCACTTAAAGAGATCTATGAAATATCTATTCAATATGTCATTCTTGTAAAACTTGTGATTGTCTATGAAATTTCCTAGGTAAAGATCACTACTACAAATATGTGTAGGTAGAAAGGCTAAAACATAGAGGAGGGGAAAGAAATAGAATGTTGCATTTATTGAAAAATCACACACATACCAAAACAAAAATTAGAAAAAGAAATAAGCTAAAATTGGGAAAGTAGAACTATTTACAGGGAGCTGATGAAAATGATAAGATTATATAAAACCATTCACTAGTTGGGAAATGTACCTGTCATTTTAGAACAATGGATTTGACTTATGAACTATGAACACATTTAGCAACAACAACCAAGTAGGTGGGAAGAGGAACTTACAGTTATCATTTAAATAGGGATGATCATGAATGAACAAATAAATAATGTTTTTCTATTTTGAAATGAAAACATTGTGAATTTTCTAATCTTTTATGACCACTTATGATCAATACTGAATTTTTTCACTATCTTCTTGGATGACTTAAAATGCATTTGTGATAGATACAATATCTGAATTAAGAGAAGTGTGTCACATATCTATTTTTGAGCTGAAACCACAATATGATTATCTTGAAAAATGAATGAGGTATTGATATTCTTTTCCAAATTGCTTTCCACAATAGAAATTAATTTATCACTGGATGAGTCATCATCATCATCTTCATCAATTTACTTTGCCTTGATAGTTTCTTTTTCATTTGTAATGATTATTGTGCACCATTTATTTTGTTCAGTATTGATGTCTTATTTGACCTCAACCTTGGCATGATTATGATTTTCAATTTTTATAGGCTTAATTGCTTTGGATTTAGATCACGTGGGGAATTCTTCCATGGCAGAACCTGAAAATGAAATACCTGATGAATCTTCATTTTTGACAATTGAGTCTTTCATTCTGATAGAGAAGGGATATTCTTCTTTATAAAAAAACTTTTTCAACATTATCCTCTCTTTTAAAAAACAACACATCACACTCTACATTATTACTCTTTTCTATTTGTGGTTCAACTAGTTGTTCCTTAAATGGCTAATTTTGTCCTAAGACTATGGGGTTTAATAAATCTAGTGAAATAGGCAAATCTTTCTCCTTTTCACCAAGCGGGGAATCAAATTCTTCATCTATTCTCTGATAAATCATTAGTTCTTCCAACTACTCACCTTCTTCCATAATTGTGAAATTTAAACAGTCATATGTGACAGGCATCACTTTATCTTTTTCTATATTAGAGTTTTGATATGTTTTATCAGGAACTTGCCTTTGAACTCTCTTTTCTGAATATTGCATACTCTTGATTATATTAGGTTTTACTATTTATTCATTATCATTTGCAGAAGGTGTAGCATCTTTTGAATCCTCTTTCTTCAACATTATAGACATGATCAAATCATATTCAATATCTATGGCATCTTGTTGAGTAGCCACCAAGTCATTTACCTTGTTCCTCATTAAGATGAACTTGATCTCAAGGTGAAGAGAACCAATGAAAATGTAGAGTTGATTTTTGAGAATTGGTTGATTTACCTAAGGAATTAATCTCAATAATTTGATAAAATTTTATATGAACTCTTTCATCTATTCATCATCTTGATTTTGAATCTAGAAGAAGTCTAAAAGAGTACACACACATTCACAGTTGATTTGAATCTACCTAGGAGCCTATTCTTCAAAGAATTCTAATCTATAACACATCCATCTTTTAAGTTCTAGAACCACTAAGTAGTAGGCCAATTAAAGTTTTTATGAAAATTCTAATATCAACATCCTCATTCATAACTCCCAAAATGCTATAGGACACCATGAAGGCTTGGATATGTTTATCTGTGACTTAACCATTTTCTCCAGAGAACTTAATGAATCTCTTCCTTGAGTTTGATGGGAACTCATTGTATTAGGCCAAAGGTAATGACCTAAAATGTTTTCCCCATGGGATATAGGGAATGTTGGGGCTAGGGTGGATCAATTCCATTTTTTTAATTAGGAAGGTGTAGGCACTAGGTACTTTTTCTCAACGGAGTCACCAACCTTCATTCTAGGGGAGGTTCCTTGAAATGTATAAAAATCATGTATGTAAAACACCTCGATCCCCAGAAAAGTCACTAAAACCCGTTGGATCAAAAATTTGTCAGGGGGTCAAATTAGTGACTTTGAGTCAATAATGTGGGAACTGAGTCCTGTATTAGTCAACAACACAAGACAAAGTCCCTCTCTTATAAGCAGGAGGAGATACCTTTATTGAAAGCCAAAAAGGGAAAATTAGGGGAAAAACTTTCACAACAAAATGTTTTTTATGGGGGGGGTCATAATTTTGATCAAAAATTACAGAAAGGACATAAAAAGGGAATCAAGAGAAAAATGGGGATAAGGGAAAAATAAGAAAGGAAAGGAGTAAGGAAGAATGGTATTATTCTAGCTAGTTAAACATAAAAGCTACTATGATAACCCTAGAAAAGATGAAGGATAAGTTTGGATAGCTAAACACAAAGACTCACTAGAATAGTCTGAGATTTGAGGTGTAGTAGGGAAGCCTTTTTAATGAAAATGAGATGGGAAAGACATATATTAAACATACGGATATGATACATACACCAAGGAGACTGAACAACCTTATAAAGAAAGATATTCAATAAACCTATATTTCTCAATAAAAATAGGCATAAAATCCTAATGTTAATCTCACCAAGGATTCCCAATGACAAAGTTCCTAATGTAGATTCAATAGAACTTTCCATGCTTAATAACTTCACATTCATTGACTATCTAACAATATCATCCTATCAAAATTAAATAACAAGAATCAAAGTGAACTGACATACTCATGCATATCATCATTCAAAAAATCTCATGGAACAAATTTTTGTAAATCATTTCTTTATTGATTCTTCATGGGACTGTATATACAGATTCCCTCATTTTTCTTGCAAAATTTCTATTATTAGAAAACCAACTAGTATAACGCCAACCTTATCCTAGATGAAGTTGACCCCTACAAAAGAGCTCCAAACTCCTATTTATAGGTTACAATAGGTCTAACTACCCACAACCACCTCCATAACCACCTTTATGGTAAAAGGTTTATATTTTATAGTTACTTTATCTCAAATGACTTTAAAAAGGTAAAACATAACCTTGTTAAATTATTACAAAAAGTGCAATGGAGAAATAGAAAGGTAGAGACTTTTGATGGTTATTAAGAAAAAGACATGTTCTTTTGTTAAGTATGACCCTATTCTATTGTTGTGACAATATTTGATTCCTTGTGCTTTGTAGATTTTTAGTTCTCCCTCGGTCATTCCATCTTGACATATACTATAATTCTTTTGCCATTTTCCCTTGTTAGATATTTCCTATTGTATGAAAAATATGTCTAATCCAAGAACCACAATAAGCAAACAAATTTTGAATGTTTTCCTAATACATTTTTATTACCATACTCTTCTTGAGGTGTCTAATGATCCCTTAGCACTATCAAACATATTAAATTTGGAATCCTCTACACATAAGCAGTCTTATTCTATGATGCAAGTTTGATTAATTATTTAGTAAAAATAACTATGCCTGTATGTCCTCAAAATTCATAGGTGCATGACATGAATGGAAATTTATACATGGGCAACTACTCCAAATTTGTTTCTACTATAAGGAATTTCATATTATTTTATCATTATGGCATATTCTTGATTTCTTATTTGCTCAGGTTCCTCACTTTTTAGACTCTTATATATAAAAACTTTGACTGTGGATTTCTCACCACCAGACTTGTTGCATTGTGATGAAGTTTCCAAAATTTCATACACCCCATCAACTTGAACAAAAGGCTTATTGAGTTTATTTTGAATCATAATCCTTTCCAAAGCCTTTTGAAATACCTTTACAAAATTAGAGCCTTTTCCTTTAAAGCCTTTTTGAAATTTAGATTGAATTGCAAATGAATTCACTCATGCAAAGAAATCCACCCTGAATTATTTCATTAACTAAATTGTTTTCAATTATGGCTCTTTCATCTACACTCTATGTAGGCCACCGTGAACATTGGAAACCTCTATCAAATTCATAAATAACTTGTTGAGTATTAATACCACCTCTAAAGTAGCCAAAACTATCTTTCTATGAAAAAAAAGGGTTTACCTACTTAAAACAACTTTTCAAAGCCCCAAAACCACAATGTTTATAGTCAAAACCACCCCCATATCCAATACCATGAGTTATATGTTGAAACAACAATTTAAGAAGTAAAAATCTAGAGATTTCTTAGTAAAACCCTACTTATTCTGAGAAATGTCATGAATTAGAGTAAAAAACCACCTTCCAAAGGTCAAAACCATTAATATGGATAAAACCATCTTAAAATATTTCAATAACGATAATGCCACGAATTTGTGGTGGGAAATAAACTATTTTTAAAAAAAGGTGATAACACATATTTTTAAACAAGCCACCATTCATAACCAAAATCTATGAATGTTTGAATGGGGAAACATTTTTTTGAAAACTTGAATTAATACCACATGTTTATGTTCTTGAAAACAAGACTTGTCACATCATATACCACACATTTGGTAGAAACCCACTTTGGAAAGACATGGGCTACATGGAGGGATAAGGGGGGAAGTTTGAAAACATCTGCAGGGTTTTAAACCTTATAAAACACTTTGTAGAATTTTGAACCTTATAAAACAATTTGTGGAATTTTGAAGCTTTTAAAACACTCTGCGGGCTATTAAAGTTTTTAAAACACTTTGCATGCTATTAAAAATTTTAAAACACTTTGTGGGTTATTAAAGTTTTTAAAACATTTTCAAAATTTTAAAGTTTATAAAAAATGATGTGGGTTTTTGAATGACAAAATACATGTTTAAGAGTATTTTTTTTTTAAATTTAAACTTTTTTGTGGAAGGGGAAAAAAGATATGCGGGTTAAAAGACTTGGCGGTATTTTAAATTATTTTGAACACTTTACATGTTTAAAAATAAGCAAAAACATGCTTAAGGATTATAAAAAGCTTTTAGGTTTTTGACATGAATCTTACCACTAATGAGTTTGAGACGTGTATTTTACATATTTGAACTTTGGCTTAATAAATTTTGATATGTTTTGATGGGTTTTTCTACATGTTATGAGATTTAAAGTTGCATTTTGTATGTTGTAGGATTTAAAGGTACATTTTCCTTATTGCAAGATTTTAAGGTACTTTTTTGCTTAATGGAAGGCATTTCAAAATGTTCAGACCAATGTCTATATGTATGACTCTACTCAACAAGGTAACAAAATCTGATGTGTGTCTGAATACATATTTTCAGAATTTGATGATGTGCCTTACATGGTAATAAAACCCACCAAAACTAGACTTACAAAAAATTTAGCTTCTTTCTTGATCTTCTATCAACTCTATCCACTATTGTACTACTTCATAGATACCTTAGAATAAACATAGGTATAAAAAACATATGAACCACCAGCTTTAGCCATCTCAAAAGTGCAAAATCAAACACCATTTGAATTTGATCGAAAGTAGACCAAATACTATCATGAGAAGATATCTCTCCTAAGTTTATGTCATAGGAGTCATTACACACCATGTGTCTACCCTAAGTGCTGACATGTTTTTGTGCTCACATGATCCAATAAATGGTGAAGCTAGCTTGTAGTATCTCATCCTTCATGAATCCTTCATACATACAAACATGCCAACTTTGTAAGTAGTATCATCCAACATCAAGTGTCTCATTATGACCATCATCTATAATTTTGTTTTCAAGTGTGGGAATTGGCTCCAAATAGGATCTTCTCTTACTGAAAGAGCTATAGTCAAGAGATCATTAATATGCTCAACTTTATCACTCAAAACTTTCCAAAAATTAGCTCTCAATATGTGACTCAAGATTTGTCCATTAGGCTACAAAGTTAGTGTTTGTTTTATAAAAAAATTACCATTCATGTTATTAAAATGCTTCTAATTGATTGTGAGAGTGTAATTGGGGGTGTTTTCATGAAATGTAAAATTTTGCAACAACAACTGGCTCTGACTATGGGATCATATTTCTTAAGGGAACGTAGGAGAACTCTAGAATCTTAGATGACTGGTGCCTTTAATTTTTTATGGATTCCTAAATTTTTTTATGTAGCTCACATTTGCACATCCTGATTTGACTAACTAAAAACCAATTCACCCATCTCAATCTTATGATAAATGAACACATGTTGCCAGGTTAGATCACTTACTCTAAAAATTTATATATTTTGATCCATCTAATTGATAGCCAGTTCACCATTCTCAATTGTATGGGAAATGAACATGTGTTGTGATGCTAGATCACATGTTCACTTGAAAAATTATGTCCAAATATGACCAACTGACAACTAATTTTCTCATCTCAATAATATGAGAAATGAACATGCACTATCGAGATAGATCATCTGATCACTTGAAGAGATCCATGAAAAACTTGTTCAATCTATCACTCTTGTAAAACTTATGATTGTCTATGATATTTCCTAGGTAGAGATCATTACTACAAATATGTGTAGGGAAAAAGGCTAAAACATGGAGAATGAGGGGCAACAAACAAATTGTTGCATTTATTGAAAAACACACACACATATCAAAATAAAAAAGGGAAAAGGAAACAAGCCAAAATTAGGAAAGTAGAACTATTTACAGGGAGTCAATGAAAAAGAGAAGATTATGCAAAACCATTCACTAGGTAGGAAATGTACCTATCATTTTAAAATAATGGATTTGACTTATGAACTACAAGCATATTTAGAAACAACAACCATGTAGGCAAGAAGAATAACTTACAGTTATTATTTACATAGGGATGATCATGAATGAACAAATCAATAATGTTTTTCTATTTTGAAATAAAAACATTATGAATTTTCTAATCTTCTGTGAGTAATTATGAGCAGTGCTAAAGTTTTTCACTATCTTCTTGGATGATTCCAAATCCATTTGTGATAGATACAAAAGCTAAATTAGAGAGGTGTGTCGCATATCTATTTTTGAGCTAAAACCATAATATGATCATCTTGAAAAATTAATGAGGTGTTGATATTGTTTTTTGAATCACTTTACACAAAAGAAATGAATTCATCATGGATGAGTCATCATCATCTTCATCAATTTACTCTGCCTTGATAATTTCCATTTCATTTGTAATGATTATTAGGCACCATTCATTTTTTTTAGTATTGATGTCTTATTTGACCTCAACCTTGGCATGATTATGATTTTCAATTTTCATAGGCTTAATTACTTTGGATTTATATTAGGTTGAGAATTCTTCCATGGTAGAATATGAAAATGAAATACTTGAAGAATCTTCATTTTTGACT
This sequence comes from Torreya grandis, assembly GCA_037957365.1. Classification (NCBI taxonomy): domain Eukaryota; kingdom Viridiplantae; phylum Streptophyta; class Pinopsida; order Cupressales; family Taxaceae; genus Torreya; species Torreya grandis. The sequence goes on from JARHVA010000081.1 coordinate 2,195,762, forward strand.
ATTGATTATTTCATTCTGATAGAGAAGAGATCTTCTTTTTTACAAAAAACATGTTTAACATTATCCTCTCTTTTAGAAAGTAACACATCACACTCTACATCATTACTCTTTTCCTTTTGTGGTTCAACTAGTTGTTCCTCAAATGGCTAATTTTGTACTAGTACTATGGGGTTTAAGCAATCTAGTGAAATAGGCAAAACTTTCTCCTTTTTGCCAAGTGGGGAGTCAAATTATTCATCTATTCTTTGATTAATCATTAGTTCTTCCAAATATTCACCTTCTTTCATAATTTTGAAATTAAAACAATCATATGTGATAGGTATCACTTTATCTTTTTCTTTGTTAGAGTTCTAACATGTTTGATCAGGAACTTGCCTTCAAACTCTCTTTTTTGAATATTGCATCTTTTGATTTTATCAAGTTTCACTATTCATTATCTTTTGCAAAAGGTGTAGCACATTTTGAAACCTCTTTATTAAACATTATAGACATGATAAAATCATCTTCAATCTTGATGGAATCTAGTTGTGTAGCCACCAAGTCATTTACCTTGTTCTTCATCAAGATGAACTTGATCTCTAGGTGAAGAGAACTAACGAAAATGTAGAGTTGATTGTTGAGACTAGGTTGATTTACTTGAGGAATTAATCTCAACAATTTGTTAAAACTTGATATAAACTCTCTCATCTATTCATCATCTTGCTTTTAAATCTGGAAGAAGTCTAAAAAATTACACACACATTCAAGTTATTTTGAATCTACCCAGGAACCTCTTCTTCAAAGAATTCCAATCTTTAACACATCCATATTCTAAGTTCTAGAACCACTTAGAAATAGGTCTAATTAAATTTTTAATGAAATTTCTCATAGCAACATCCTCATACATAACTCCCAAAATGCTACAGGACGCCATGAAGGCCTGGATATTTCTATATTCATCTTCACCATTTTCTCAAAAAAACTTTTGGAATCTCTTCCTTGAGCTAATGAGAACTCATTGTATTGGGTCAAAGCCAATTACCCAAAATGTTTTCCCCATGGGATATAAGGAATGTTGGGTTTGGGGTAGACCAATGCCATTTTTACAATTAGAAAGGTGCAGGAACTAGGTATTTTTACTCAATGGAGTCGCCAACCTCCATTCAAGGGGAGGCTCCTTGAAATGTCTAAAAGTCACCTAGTGGAGTCACTAAAAACTATTGGCTCAAAAATTTGTCAAGGGGATAAATTGGTGAGTTTTAGTCAACAGTGTGGGAAATGAGTCCTTGTATTAGTTAGCAACACAATACAAAGTACCTCTCCTATTAGTATGTGGAGATACCTTTATTGAAAGCCAAAAAGGAAAAAGTAGGTGAAAACTATTCACAACAAAATGTTTTTTATGGGGGGTTTCATACTTGTAATCAAAAGGTACATAAAATAGATAAAAAGGAAATGAAGGGAAAAATGGGGAGAAAGGAAAGGAGTAAGGAAGAATGGGATTATTCTATCAAGTTAAACATAGAAGCTATTATGATAACCTTAGAAAAGATGAAGGACAAGTCTGGATAGTTAAACACAAAGACTCACCATAATAGTCTAAGATTTAAGGTAAAGTAAAGGAAGCCTTTTTCATGAAAATGAGATGGGAAAGACATATACTAACATATGGATATGATACATACACCAAGGAGATTGAACAACCTTACAAATAAAGATATTCACAACTCTATATTTCCAAATAAAAATAGGCATACAATCCTAATGTTAATCTCACCAAGGATTCCCAATGACAAAGTTACTAATGTAAATTCAATAGACCTTTCCATGCTTAAGAACTTCACATTCATTGACTATCTAAAAATAACAATCTAGCAAAATCAAAGAAAAAGAATCAAAGTGAACTAACATACTCATCCATATGATCATTAAAAAAATCCCATGGAACAACATCATGTAAATCATTTATTTATTGATTCTTCATGGGAATGTATATATAGATTCCTTCCTTCTACTTGCAAAATTTCTATTGTCAGAAAACTAACTGGTATAAAGCCAACCTAAGCCCAACTGAAGTTAACCCCTACACAGGAGCTCCAAACTCCTATTTATAGATTACATTAGGTGTAACCACCTCCATAACCAACTTTATGGTAAAAAATTTATATTTTATAGTTATTTTATCTCAAAAGACTTTTAAAAGGTAAACCATAACCTATTTAAGTTATTACAAAAAGTGTAATAGAGAAATAGAAAGACAAAGACTTTTGATGGTTATTGAGAAAATGACAAGTTCTTTTGTTGAGTAGGACCCTATTTTGATGCTGTGACAATCTTTGATTCCTCATGATTTTTAGAGTTTTATTTCTCCCTCAGGGATTTCATCTTGACATATACTATAATTCTTTTGCCATCTTCCCTTGTCAGAGATTCCCTATTGTATGAACAACATCTCTAATCCAAGCACCACATTGAGTAAGAAAATTTTGAATGTTTTCATAATACAACATATACCATGAATTTGGAAGAAAATAAATTTGGAAATACATGGTCTACATGGAGGGATAAGGGGGAAGTTCAAAAACATATGCAAGGTTTTAAACTTTAGAAAACACTTTGTAGGATTTTGAACCTTATAGAACACTTTGTGGAATTTTGAAGCTTTTAAAACACTTTGCAAGCTATTAAAGTTTTTAAAAACACTTTACGGGTTATTAAATTTTTTAAAACGCTTTCGAGATTTTGAAGTTTATAGAACATACTGTAGGTTTTTGAATGACAAAATACATGTTTAAGAGTATTAAAAAGTCTGCATAGTATTTTTTATTAATTTAAGATTCCATGTTGAAGGGGAAAAAGATATGTAGGCTAGGAGACTTGGTGGTATTTTGAATCATTTTTAATACTTTACAAGTTTAAAAAGAAGTAAAAACATGTTTAAGGATTATAAAATGTCTCTAGGTTTTTGACGTGAATCTTATGTATTAGTGAGTTTGACAGGTGCATTTTACATCTTTGAACTTCGGCTTAATAAATTTAGATATGTTTTGATGGGTTTTTCTACATGTTACCGGTTTCAAAGATGATTTTTTTCAATGTGACAGGATTTAAAGGTGCATTTTACATTTTACAAGATATAAAGGTGCATTTTGCATGTTACAAGATTTAAAGGTACTTTTTTGCATAATGAAAAGCTTTTCACAATGTTCAGACCAATGTTGGGATTTATGACTCTACTCAACAAGGTAACCAAATGTGATGTGTTTTTGAATACATATTGTCAGAATCTAATGATGTGCCTTACATGGTAATAAAACTCACCAAAACTAGACTTAGATAAATTTTAGCTTCTTTCTCAATCTTATATCGACTTTGTCCACTCTTGTACTACTTCATGGATACCTCAGAGCACACATATGTATTAAAAACATATGAAACACCACCTTTAGCCATCTCAAAAGTGAAAAATCAAAAACCATTCAAAATTGATCGAAAGTAGACCAAATACTATCATGAGAGGATGCTAAGTTTATGTTTTTTCTATTTTAAAATGAAAACGTTATGAATTTTTTAATCTTATGTGAGCACTTATGAGCAATACTAAACTTTTGCATTATCGTCTTGGATGATTCAAATGCATTTGTGATAGATACAATATTTGAATTGGAGAGAAGTGTGTCACATATCTATTTTTGAGTTGAAACCACAATATGATTATCTTGAAAAATGAATTAGGTGTTGATATTATTTTATGAATCACTTTCCAAAATAGAAATGAATTCATCACTAGATGAGTCATCATCATCATCTTCATCAATTTACTCTACATTTACAATTTCCATTTCATTTGTAATGATTATTGGGCACCACTCATTTTGTTCAGTACTGATTTCTTCTTTGACCTCAATCTTGGCATGATTATGATTTTTAATTTGCATAGGATTAATTGATTTGGATTTAGATCATGTGGAGAATTCTTCCATGGTAGAACCTGAAAATGAAATACCTGAGGAGTCTTCATTTTTGACTATTGAGTCTTTCATTCTGATAGAGAAGGGATCTTCTTCTTTACAAAAAACATGTTCAACATTATCCTCTCTTTTATAAAGTAACACATCACACTCTGCATTGTTTCTCTTTTTTATTTATGGTTCAACAAGTTTCTCCTCAAACGGTTAATTTTATCCTAGACTATGGGGTTTAAGCAATCTAGTGAAATAGGTAAATCTTTCTCCTTTTCACCAAGTGGGGAGTCAAATTCTTCATCTTTTCTTTGATCAATCATTAGTTATTCCAACTATTAACCTTCTTCCATAATTGTGAAATTGAAACAATCATATGTGATAGGTATCACTTTCTCTTTTTCTCTCTTAGAGTTCTGATATGTTTGATCAGTGACTTGCCTTCAAACTCTTTTTTTTGAATATTTCATATTCTTGATTGTATCAGGTTTCAATGTTTCTTCATTATCATTTGTAAAAGGTGTAGTACCTTTTGAAATCTCTTTCTTCAACATTACATACATGATCAAATCATATTCAATCTCGAAGGCATCTTGTTGTGTATCCACCAAGTCATTTACCTTGTTCCTCATCAAGATGAACTTAATCTCTAGGTGAAGAGAACCAATGAAAATGTAGAGTTGATTGTTGAGACTTAGTTGATTTACCCAAGGAATTAATATCAATAATTTATTAAAACTTTCTATGAACTCTCTCATCTATTCATCATCTTGATTTTGAATATTGAAGAAGTCTAAAAAAAAGTACACACACATTCACAATTGATTTGAATCTACCCAGGAACCTATTCTTCAAAGAATTCCAATATATAACACATCCATCTTCTAAGTTCTAGAACCACTCAGCATCAGGGCCAATGAAAGTTTCAATGAAAAGTCTCATAGCAAAATCCTCATACATAACTCCCAAAATGCTATAGGACACTATGAAGGCCTATATATGTTTATTTTCATCTTGACCATTTTATCTAGAGAACTTTTGGAATCTCTTCCTTGACCTTGATGGGAACTCATTGTGTTGAGCCAAAGCCAATGACCCAAAATATTTTCCCCATGGGATATAGGGAAAGTTGGGGATGGGATGTACTAATGCCATTTTTGCAATTAGGAAGGTGCAGGAACTAGTTCATTTTTTGCAAAGGAGTCACCAACTTCCATTCTAGGGGAGGGTCCTTGAAATGTCTGAAAATCATGTGCATAAAGCACCTCGATCCAAAACAAAGTCGCTAAAAACTATTGGCTCAAAAAAACTTTAGGGGGATAACTTGGTGACTTTGAGTCAGTAGTGTGGGAACTAAGTCCTTGTATTAATCATCAACACAAGAGAAAGTCCCTCTCCTATTAGAAAGTGGAGGTACCTTTATTCAAAGCCAAAAAAGGAGAATTGGGGAAAAGCTATTCACAACAATTTACAACAAAATGTTTCTTATGGGGGGTTTCGTACTTTTAATCAAAAAGTACATAAAGGAGATAGAAAGGAAATGAAGGAAAAAATAGGGAGAAGGGAAAATTGAGAAAGGAAAGGAGTAAATAAGAATGGGGTTATTCTAGCTAGTTAAAGATAGAAGATGTTATGATAACCCTAGAAAAGATGAAAAACAAGTCTAGATAGCTAAACATAAAGACTCGCCAGAATAGTCTAAGATTTGAGGTATAGAAGAGGAATCCTTTTTCATGAAAATGATATAGGAAATAAATATACTAAACATACAGATAGGATACATACACCACGGAGATTGATAAACCTTACAAAGAAAGATATTCAATAACTCTATATTTCCCAATAAAAATAGACATAAAATCTTATTGTTAATCTCACCAAGGATTCCCAATGAAAAAGTTCCTAATGTAGATTAAACGAAACTTTTCATGCTTAAGAATTTCACATTCATTGATTATCTAACAATAGAATTCTAGAAAAATCAAAGAACAAGAATCAAAGTGAACTAACATACTCATGCATATAATCATTCATAAAATCTCATGGATTAAAATCTTGTAAATCATTTCTTTATTGATTCTTCATGGGACTATATATATAGATTCCCTCCTTCTACTTACAAAATTTCTATTGTTAGAAAAATAACTGGTATAAAGCCAACCTAAGCCCAACTGAAGCTAACCACTACAAAGGAGATCCAAACTCCTATTTATAAGCTAAAATTAGGCGTAACCACCCACAACCACCTCCATAACCACCTTCATAACCACCTTTATGGTAAAAGGTTTATATTTTATAGTTACTTTATCTCAAATGATTTTAAAAAGGTAAAACATAACCTTTTCAAGTTATTCCAAAAAGTTCAATGGAAAAATAGAAAGATGGAGACTTTTGATGGTTATTGAGAAAAAGACGAGTTCTTTTGTTGAGTAGGGCCCTATTATATTGTTGTGAAAATCTTTGATTCCTCATGCTTTGTAGAGTTTTATTTCTCCCTCAGGCATTCCATCTTGACATATATTGTAATTCTTTTGCCATCTTCCCTTGTCAGAGATTCCCTATTATATGAACAATATCTCTAATCCAAGCACCACGGTGAGCAAGCAAATTTTGAATGTTTTTATAGTAATTTTTTATCACCATACTCATCCCAATGTGGCTAATGACCACTAATCACTATCAAAGCTATCAAATTTGGAATCCTCCACACACAAGCAGTCCTATCCTATGATGCAAGCTTGATTAACTCTTTAGTACAAATAACTATGCCTATATGTCCTCAAAACTCATAGGTGCATGGCATGAATTTCATTTCATACATGGGAAATTGCTCCAAATTTTTTTATAATGCAAGGAATTTGTCATATTATTTTATCATTATGCCATGTGATTGATTTCTCATTTGTTCAAGTTCCTCACTTTTTAGACTCTTACATATAAAAATTAATCTAAGCAACAATTCAAGCGATGGTCCTACCCCAATTGGTGGTAGAACTTTTAGGAGCCATAAATTTTTCACCATAGCTCCATTTGACTCCCCGTTTGAACCATTAGAAAGCTAAGAATCAGGGGAAGTTTCCAAATTTTCCATTTTAGTAGTGAAGTCTAAAAATAGTAAGTTTATAAAAATAGTAATTTCTCAAATTTTGTATTGTTGTATTTCATGGAAGTCAAACCATTTCATCTCTCTCGAGATTGGTGACCTTCCACATCCTTTTAGCTTAAAAAATAGGTATAAATAGATATGTAGCCCAAAAAGGAAAACATACATCTCTTCCTAGACATAAGCATATGTTGTATTTGCTATTTTGAGCAATAAAACATCTCTTCTCAGAGAGAACATTATTATTTGTGTATTATTAAAATATTCCTCAACCAAGACTTTTGAGTTTTGGATTAATGGTATCAAAGCGATTTGTATTAAGAGTGTATGATCTTGAGGATGAGGTCAGACTACAAGAAACTTGGGTGAAAAATAAAAGATCCAATAGACTATCTACCCGTTCACTCCAAATGACCTCAAATGGTGGACAACATCAAGACATCTAATCCTTTCAAATAAATGGTGAATGTTGCTCTCTAATAGAAACAAGCGTAGATGTTACAAAAATTCACCCAAATTCTCCAAAAAATCCCAATGGGAAATTCTAGCTCCTCATTTGCACCCCCACATCCTTTCAGTGCCCCAACACCTTTCAAGGTTTAATTGAATTTTGATATCCCTATATTTGAAAAAAAAATCAATGTTGATGTAGTATAAAATTGGTTAGATCAATTATCTTACTATTGTTATATAAATAAATTCATTGATGAAGAGAAGATCACTTTTACTCTTTTGAAAGCATCATTTCCTATAAAAAATTGGTGGGAAGTGTAAAAAAAGAGGTTTAGTATGGATGATATTGGCCTTGAAGTAGAACCTACCTAGAATGATTTCATAGAAGCTATAAAGGAAGAATACTACTCCATTGGAGTATATGATGATTTGTATATATAGTGGCAACAACTTCACCAAGGTAAGGAATAGTTTATTCAAGATTAGATTGACATTTTTCATTCCCTATCTATGAGATTGGGCATCCAAGAAAGTGAGAAACACAATGTTCTCAAATACCATGGTGGATTAAAATGGTACATAAAAGGGGAAATGGAACTCTTCAAATTGGAAACCCTCAATGAAGCATACAAGTTCATGGTGAAGATTGAGCAGAAGCAAGAAAGAAAGAATATGAAGAGTCATCCTTCAAAATGGAAAAGGGAATTCCAAGATAAGCAACCCTAGAAGGGAAAGAATGGGAAATGGTGAAATTAACACAAAAGTGGAACTCAACCTAAAGAGGAATGTTAAGCCATCAAGTCCCTACTTTCTGAGTCACAATCCTCAACATATACTACTTTGCCTCATACACACCCTATAGTTAAAGAGGATGAAGAAGATATTGTAGATGCTAAGCCTGATGCCATTGTTGCTTCATCATAGACCCATGAGGAAAGGCCAAATGACAAGGAAATGTTGTTTCACTCTAAGTTATGGGTGAAAGTTAAGCCTCTACATTTCATTCTTGATAGTGAGAGTCAAAAGAATTTAATTTCTGCTAATGTTGTGAAAAGTCTAAATCTATTCATGAAGCCTCACCCAAAGCCATATAGTATTGGATGGTTGAGTCCAGGGAGAAACCTCCATGTCACCCACCAGTGTCTTCTTTCATATGCAATAAAACCTTTTGAAGATGAGGTCTTAGGTGATGTGGTCAATCTGGATGTTTATGATGTACTCCTTGGTCAGCCATTCATGTATGATCGACATGGCATCTATAAATCAAGAACCTAAAGGATCACCTTCACTCTTGAAATGTGGTGCTATAGGGTACTTGAAGTACCAACTTCCACATCTATCTCCTTGATTAGTGCCAATAAATCCACTCTCATAGTGGTCAAGCTATAGAAATCCAAAAGGGCTGATGTTGTAGCCCTAACTACACAATTAACACAACAATAGAAGCAAAGGGCTACCAAGCTGAGGAAGTTCATGACCTTCTATCCACATATTGATGGTTAGATAGAAATGGTGAATAATCAAGCCTTGCATAGCTCCACAAAGCATAGTCCATTCCAAGTATGTATTGAGTTCCAACCCATGACACCAAATGATGTAGCCATTCCATATCATCCACCTCTATTGAACACTTCAATTGTAGTAGAATAACTAGACATTGGTGAGCTTGATCTACAGAGTTTTGTTCCAGTGTATGAGAATCAAATCAAGACACAACTACCAAAATTGATGATGAATCTCAATGTAATGGGGACCATTTCTTCTCAAGGAGGGAGGAATGATTCAGGTAATACTTCAGGTGATAATTAAGGTAACAGTCCTACCGTAATTGGTGGTAGAACTTCTGGAAGCCATAACTTTTACACCATAACTATGTTTGACTCCTTGTTTGAACTATTGGAAAGCTAAGAATGAGGATAATTCCATGAGATGGCATGAGCTTTACTTGATGGGTTTTGACCCTCAAAAACCAAATAGAAGTGCTCCAAATTTTAATTTTAGTAGTGCAGTCTAAAAATAGTAATTTCTCGATTTCTATATTGTTGTATTTCATGGAAGTCAAACCATTTCATCTCCCTCGAGATTGGTGACCTTCCACATCCTCTTCCTACCTTCAAAAATAGGTATAAATAGATATTTATCCCAAAAAGGAGAACATACATCTCTTCCTAGAGATAGGTATTTGTTGTATCTACAATTTTAAGCAATAAAACATCTCTTTTCAGAGATAGCATTATTATTTGTGTGTTCTTGATATATTCCTCAACCAAGACTTTTGAGTTTTGGATCAAAAAATTTGACTGTGGATTTCATTGTGATTAAGTTGTCAAAATTTCATATATCCCATCAACTTGAATAAAAGGCTTATTGAGCTTATTATGAAGCATAATCCCTTTCAAGGCCTTTTGAAATGCCTTTACAAAATTGGAGCCTTTTCTTTTAAAGTTTGTTTTAAATTTATATTGATCTATAAATGAATTCCCCTATGTAAATAAATCCGCCCTCAATTCTTTCATTAACTAAGTTATTTTCACTTATGGCTCTTTCATCCACACCCTATGCATGCCACCATGAACATTGGAAACCTCTATCAAATTCATAAAGAACTTGCTAAGTATCAATATCACCTCCAAAGTAGCCAAAATTACCATTCTACGTAAAACCATGGGTTTACCTACTCAAAACAACCTTCCAAATCCCCAAAACCATAAATTTTATTGTCAAACCAACTCCATATACAATACCATGAATTATATGCTGAAACACCAATTTAAGAAGCAAAAACAAGAAGCTTTCTTGATAAAACTGCACTTATTCCAGCAAATACCATGAATTAGAGACAAAACCCATCTTAAAATATTTAATTAATGATAATGCCATGAATTTTTTGTGGGAAATAAACTTTTAAAAAAAATGGTGATAACACATATCTTTAAACAAACCACAATTCAAAACCAATATCCACAAATGTTTGAGTGGGAAAACATTTTTTCTAAAACTTTAATTAATACCACGTGTTCATGTTTTTGAAAACAAGACTTTTCACATCATATACCACGCATTTGGGAGAAAAACACTTTGGAAAGACATGGGCTACATAAGGGAGGAAGTTTGAAAACATATGTGGGATTTTAAACCTTATAAAACACTCTTTGGGATTTGACCCTTATAAAACACTTCACATAATTTTGAAGCTTTTGAAACACTTTATGGGATATTAAAGTTTTTAAATCACTTCGCATGTTATTAAAGTTTTTAAAACACTTTGTGGGTTATTAAATATTTTAAAAACCTTTCAGGGTTTTGAAGTTTATAAAATATGATGTGGGTTTTTAAATGACAAAATTCATGTTTAAGAGTATTAGAAAGTCCACATAGTATTTTTTTAAAACTTTAAGCTGTGGATGATGAAAAAATATATATAGGGTAGGATACTTGGTGGTATTTTAAATTATTTTTAACATTTCACAGGTTTAAAAAGAAGCAAAAATATGTTTAAGGATTATAAAAGGTCTCTGAGTTTTTGAGGTGAATCTTACTCATTAGTGAGTTTGAGAGGTGCATTTTACATCTTTGAACATATATATATATATATATATATATATATATATATATATATATATATATATATATATATATATATATATTTGATTGATTTTTATAATGTTGTGGGGTTCAAATATATATTTTTGGTATGTTGTGGGATTTAATTGTGTATTTTACATGTTTCAAGGTTTAAAGGTGTTATTTTGCATAATGGAAGGCTTTTCATAATGCCCAAATCAATATCGGGATTTATGACTCTACTCAATAAGGTAACAAAATCTTATGTGTGTCTGAATACATAATATTATAATTTGATGATGTGCCTTACATAGTAATAAAACCCACCAAATCTAAACTTAGAAAAGTTTTAGCTTCTTTATCGATCTTCTGTTGACTCTGTCCACTCTTGTACCACTTCATGGATACCTCATAACACACATAGGTATAAAAACACATGAACCACCACTTTTAACTATCTCAAAAGTGCAAAATCAAACACCATTAAAATTTGATCCAAAGTAGACCAAATACTATCATGAGAAGATATCTCTCTTAACTTTATGTCATAGGAGTCATTACACACCTTGCGTCTACCCTAAGTGCTAACACATTTTTATGTTTACATGATATAAAAAATGGTGAAGCTATCTTGTAGTATCTCATCCTTCATAAATCCTTATTCATACGTCCAAGGATGACAATATTGTATGTAACATCATCTAGCATCAAGTGTCTAATTATGACCATCATCTATAATTTTATTTTCAAGTGTGGAAATTGGCTCCAAGGTAGGATCTTATCTTGCCAAAAGAGGTATAGTGAAGAGATCTTTAATATGCTCAACTTTGTCACTCAAAACTTCCCAAAAAGTAGATCTCAATATGCAACTCAAGATTTGTCCATTGGGTTACGGAGTCAGTGTCTATTTTGTAAAAAATTTACCATCCATGTTATAAAATACCTCCAATTACTTGTGAGAGTGAAATTAGTGGTGTTATCATGAAATTTAAAATTTCATGACATCACAATGGCACCTTTAAATAGGTTATATGGTTTCTTGAGTATTACATATGTTTAGGTTCAATGGGTTCTATTATAGGATATAAAGAAGTTGGTGGCAATGGGGGAGATTATAAGTGCAAGACTTAAGTCACAGATACTCTACCCTAATTAGAGGCTTGAGGATGAAATTTTTTAAATGATGTCTCACTTGCTGGGAATAGTAATGGCCACTGTCTACAATCCCTATGGTCAAGAATAGCAAACCTTAGATGAATATTAGGGAAATAGGGTTAGAGAGGATTTTTATTTCATGTTCATTCATAGGTATAAGAATGATATCATCAAGATAAGAAATTATGTATATCCTCATATATACAAATAAATCTAGGGTACCTCGATGCCCAAACTATCAAAAAACATAATAATGAGCCTAAGCAAAATGGGATATTACTAGTTATATCTAGATGTAACTATCATCTAAGTAAAAGGTACTAGGACTGATCTATTGCTATTACCACATCATGTTTCAAACCATATTACAGAACATGAAATATATTATCAAGTAATTAATAGTACTGATGAGGAATTAGGTTAGAGACATTTGTCTCACTACTTTAAGTCTCCTTTAAGCATTGGACAATATCAATATGTGACCATGTCACATTTCATTCAAGTTGGTAAGGCTAGAACATAGTACAGCTTACTACTTGTACCTTTTCTATAATGTGACCCCAAGAAACAAATAAGGGGGTATCTCAAAATTATCTTGGAAAAGAAGAAAGTGCATGTCTCTTATAATCAATAGGCATATGATCATGATCATATTTTCTTAAATGCCTCAGATGATTTGAAAGTATATATAAAGATGAAATATAAATCATTGTTTATGATACTTGCCCAAGCCCTATAATAAAAACTAGAGGCAACAAAAGAAGAGGCCCAAATTGCATGGATATAGTAATTCCCCCCATCTCCACCATAGGGCTCTCATCCACTAGTTCAACCTCCTTCCCCTTTAACAGATCATACAAAAGAGTAACCAGACCAATCTGGTAGTTAGAGGGAATCAAATAATCAACTTAGGAGGGAGATTTTGAGAGGAAATTCTTATCCTCAAGTCTCTTCTACTTTAGTAGCTTCACATGTACAAGTCTTATGCATAGTAACTACAAGGCAGAGGTCAGCGATTTCCTCAACTAAACAAAGGAAGATCAGTTTTGTGATGACTCATTTTCCACCTCTTACTATAGTCACCCAAGTAAGCCTTCTTGAATTCTTGTAAATGGATTTTATTTTAATTCTAGCTGATGCTGACTCTCTACACTTTCCTAAGTCCTCTTAAGGAAGCCCGATGCCTTCCACTTCATCACATTTAACTCCACTTACTACCATAGTTATTCCCATAAGCCCTATACCATCTCATCCACCCATATTCACCTATTAAAGGAAGCACAAGGATTCCCCTACTCCCTCCCAAGAGTAAAAAAATATAAGAGAGGCCATAACTTGGTCTCCCTATTATAGAAGAAGCTACTAAGGAGGAGTACAATAGAGCTTGGATAAGAAGAAGAACCAGAATAAGTAATATCTTTGGTTGACTATCCTTTAGAGGAAGAAGACTAGGAAATGGGTATGACACAAGTAGATGATTAAGAAACTGAGATGGAAAAGGCCAAAGCTTTGAGTCTAGGTGAGCATGAAGGGGGAGACACCTTAGCTAGCCTCATACAAGAACAAAGTCATAAAATTGATGAGGTAGTCTCTTCCATTATTTATTCATTATCTAATGTAAAAATTCTAGCTGTAATTTTACCTTCAGTAATGCCTAGGATTCTATCATCTAGTTCTATTAGTACTAGTGTTGATTAATATATTCTTTCTTCTCCAAAACTAATAAGGAATCCTAGGGTAGTCTATTTTGAGAATCTGGTTATAATTTATATTTTTCATAAGTCCCCCAAATCCTTGGGAAAAGTTAACCCAAATAGAACTTCCCATGCCCTAGCCATTAGTCATGCCAAAAGTAATAATGATTGTGGAGATAACCTTGAGTCTAACTAGTTTTTTGGCAGAGGTGATACCTATGAAAGAAAAGTCCCCATGGGAAATGGTAGGCCATAAAATTCCCCAAATCCATAATCAAATAATTATCTCCATACCAACCATTGTGATCACATCCCTTCTAATGATTTCTTCACCTTCAACATCTTCAAAACTTGTTTCAGAAGAAGAAATACGAAAACTTATTATTCCCCAATCATGGATAAGGAAGTTGTAAAATGTTAGAGATTAAAGATAAAATATGTTTTTGATAGAGGTACCCTAAATCTCCACTTAGTTCAATAATGAAAGTGGGACTATTAAGAGAGTGAGGAAGAGGAAGATTATCAACGTAAGAATAAAAGGTGAGGTGGAATTTGAACAAAGAGAAAACTTGTTCTCTTTGGCCAAGAAACCCAAAATAAATCCTAATGAACCTTCTTAATATATTGAGCATTTCAAAAAAATTAGGGAATCCACTAGGGCAACAATGAAAGAAATGCATCATAGTACTGAGGAGTCCTTGAAAATATGGAAGTAAATACATATTACACAGGACCTTAAGTAAGTGATTTATGATGTTCAAAGTAAATATACAAAGGTGTACCATATTTTGTTCAATATCAAAGTATCCTAAGAAAGAAGTCAGGCCCATAGAGAAGATATAGTTGCATTTTGGAATAAGATGAAGGATAAAGAAATAAGTTTAAATTTCTTGGTTTAATGATTTAGGATTAGTGATTTTGATCATCTGAATATCATGAAAAATATGGATGTTTATTGGTGTTTAAACTATGTGATTTCCAAGAGGAATGCCTCCCTAAATTGGCATAAACAAATGAATAAGTTACTAAGACTTTTTGTTAATCTTGAAAGTGAATCATTACAAATTTTGGAAGATATGAAAGTCACTAGGGTAATCACCTAAGGAGGGGAACAAGTCTAAAGACCCAATTTTAAGAACCTTCTCCACTCGACTATCAAAATTTTTTTACAAGAATTAGAAGGGACCATATATAAAATCAACATAGAGGTATTTTAGTTGGTTAGTTTTACTAAAGGCAGAGTAATAAGAGAATAAGATTTAGTAGCCAAATTTAGGAGCTCAGAGGTAGAACAAGAAATATTAATTTAAGAGACAGTCATAATTTTGATGTCTTCATTACTAAATTTTTAAATCATAGACAAAAAATTTGATGCACCTTATGGATTAGGTGAAGATATATGAGATAAAGATACATCTTCTAGGTCGATCCCACACACATAATTGGCTAATAAAGCCCCTAGCTTCACAAATCTCTTAGTCCTTTCCATAGTTACAACTATAGTATCTTCATCGACGCTTCTAGTTAGTGACACTGCATCAATAATTTAATTTTAGAATGATTATATATCTATATAGTTATCACTAAGGTGTATAGTTCCCAATCTATTCATTGTACATGCATATTATATTTCTAGATGGGAAGTCTATTCTGAGTATTATCATTATACATGCATCTTTGCATGCTTTCGAATAAAAGGTTCTATTTTTGAATTTGTAATTATAGGAAAATCTTGAAGAGATTAGGCCTTCCCCATTCCATGATTTTTAATACATGTAAACTCCTAGTCTTAAAGGAAGGATAATTTTGGCTATTTAGGTTAATACAAAATTCAAATAAGTTCTGCTTGACTTGATCTTTATGTGCAAATCTTGATTCTTCTCCAATTTTATGGATTAATTGAGACGTTCCATCATTATAGTATATTATTTATTTAATTGTGTATGAGGTATCTATTTTAAAATGCAGTCTTTCATTTTTATCTATAACCAATTTAAACATCTTTTACATGTTTATCATTATCCTCTTGTAGAGGAGCAATAATAATATGGTAATTAAGCAACCTTTGATTTCTACATGTTTGAGTATACTATGTTATGATTCCTTTAAATCTTCACTATGTTTGACTATTTGTGTTTTGAATAATCTTACTACAAGTAATGGTTTATTATCCTTTTCCTATTTTAGTTCAAATAGTAGTCTTGAAAGGCGTTATCCCTAGGTTTCCACTGGCTCTCTTTTATCCATTATTTTCCCCTCTTTTTGAAGTTTATTTTGAAATACTACCCACCTTAGTTATAATCATCATCCTTACACCAACTCCAAGTAGATATAACTTCACCCATAGCTAGTTCATCTATGATAAACAATTTGTGTTGCTCACCATTATTCCACCAATAAGTTGTTATTAAAATCTATACCCTACAACTTGTGCCTTGGAGTGATTATATTCACCGATCATAAAACATTAGAGGAAACCTCATATGAATTTTTGGGGTGTGTATAAGGAAAACACAAGTAAAAGTTTTAAATTGGCACCAAAAGGAGGGCCTCCATCCTCCACCTCTATCCTAAGAACTAAGATCACTTGAGTTACACTAGATTCACCCATATGACTAATCAGGTCAACATCATATAATAGCCTATTAAAATAACCTTTAGATGTCTATATTAAGGCTAGGTTTGATAGAGGTGTTTCTTAAAAAACTAGGGCATAATCATCATCCCTAGGAAGATAACCTTGTCTTCTAATATTTATTGATGGCCCATCTTTAGAATCCACATCTTAATCCTCCACCTTTGGCCAATCCCCCACCTCAAGCCTTAGTTTTGTTAACTAGCTCAACTATCAATGTCATAGGATCAGTGGATGATTTACCTAGAAACCTATAGAAATATATTCCTTCTTTCTCTCCCTCATGAGGAAGGACTAGGGAAGAACATGTAAAGGATTTCAAATCCACCTTGGGGATATTGAATGTAAGTCATGAGGATTTGGCTTGCAGATTGTTTCCTTTCACCTTGTAAGAAGCATCCTATGACTATTTTTAAAATATTTTATAAGGGTCAATTACAACCTAGATGTAATGTTAAAATACCTTCTTATCCTAATTTGGGCAAGTTAATAGTGCGAGTGTTATTTATTAATACTTTGTTAGTATGAAATAAGATCCCAACAAGCTAATTTGAGCATTGAATGCTTAATTTCAAAATATGTATAGTATATTGGAGTTTTCCTATCATCTTAATGAGCCATTGGCCCTTGAAATGTATAAAAATTTCCTAGATTCCATGAATATTGTGTTTATATGTAGGGATATTGGCATTGATACTTTAAACTTAGTTTACACAGAGGAAATTAATGTCGACAAATAAATGTACCCTTAATCGTAATCATTACCTCCATTTAGTCTGCATACTGTCTACCCAAATTTTAGTACAATCCCTAATGTAATCAATAATGTTTCAACATATAACAAGACCCCAGTGCAAAAAATTCTATTAACCCATGTGCCTAGAATCAACATCCTAATTTATTGAAAAATTCTACTTCTAACCATTAGATTTAGATTCAACCCTATGTACTAGTTAATAACACTTCCACACAAGATATTTCTACCAACTAAACTAAGATAGAGATGGAAGGAACCAAGAGGATGGTATAAACACTAATTAATGAGTTCCCCAATGTGCATAAACATATGGGAAATATAAAAAATTAGGGTTATGGGTTTTAGAGATATAATAGGCCTTTCAACAAGTCTAAAAATAATCAAGAACATCGGGTTCCATCTAACAGGATGCTAAAGATCAACATCATGAACCCAAATCTTCCAAAATACTGCCAAGTCCATAAAAACTTTGTAACACTAGGAACTAAATTTTATCGATTTCTACACCACTTTTGAAATATTCAAACAAGAAGTGGAGTGGCATGAAAATTCTACCAGTCAATACAAGAACCATCTTTTTCAAATTCTTTGGGTAACATTAGCATAACTATGGTCTTTGACACTTATGACTTCCCCTTCCCAAGGGAAGATGACAATGAAAGTAAGGATAATAATGATGTTCATGCTTTCCAGTAGTATCAATAGGTCAGGACCAAATACAACTTGAGAATCAATCATCCTATGACTTCTTCAACACCTCCCAATAATAGTGTTACTACTCCTCTTGATCTGAATGCTAATAATAATCTGCCCTCACCACATAAAGATAATCTACTTCCACCTAAGAGGGATAATAATCCTCCTTATAAGAAAAAAGATCGGTCATAAAGATTCCATGGGAATGGAATATATAATATTATTAAATACATGAAAAAATTAAAAGCCAATACCATCCTTTATGAGCTAGCTCAAACCACTAAATAAAGGACACTACTACTCAAGGCCCTAACAGGGAGGACTTCTGACAAGTCCAATGCTACCCATACAAATGTAACAATGTACAAAGATAAAAATGATGTATCATCATTATTATTTATAGTTTGAATGTTTAGCAAAAATGTACATAACTTCTTGTTGATTCTAGGGCATCTGCCAATGTGAGTGCCTATGACTATTTGCCAAAAGTTGAGTTTGACACTTGACAAGTCAAAAAGAGTGGTATTACAATTAGATAAATACTTAGTCATATGTGTTGGATAATTGACAAGTGTATACACAGAATTGGAATGAGATCCACATGTACAATAAACTATTGACATCCTGGTTGTTGGCATTCCATAGGCATACAACTTACTACTAATTAGAGATTAGTTAAAAATGTTAAATAGGTATATGGCCATAGATTTCTCCCACATGTGTCTACCTTGGAAAGGCATACCAAATCAAATTAGGGTAGATATAGATCCTAAAATGAAGTACTTGATTACTAAGTACAACACTAATAATGAGCAAGTCAACTTTGTATTGACATATTTAGGCACGTATACTTTCACCACCAAACAATAATTGCGTGAAAAGGATTTTGAAGGTTCTTCTCAACTAAGGGATTTACACTTTGATGAGGCTCATTCCAAATAACGTTATAGCATGGGCATGGCCCTAAAAAAAACATAAGGTAAACAATAAATAAATTATTATAGGTTACACTTCTCCTACACCAATAATAGGTTTGAGTATGATGCCTTGATCTTAGTCTTATAATTTACATTAAATCAAAACACCAAACAACTACTAGTATTCGTTGACTTTGAACTAATTATAAACTAGATCATAAATAAATACTAGTGAAATCTTGCATACCTAAAGAAGTACAAAAACTAATATTGGTACTTGATTGAATCCTTTGAAGCATTAAACATGAAGGCCATCCCAAGAGAAAATAATTAGGTATTTGATTTGTTGGTAGCCTCTGCTACTAATCTAGCACCACTTCAAGAATAAAAAATGTAGAAATTTTTAGTGGAACTGGTCCCATGTCCTTATATTCCTAATAATATGGAAAAATTATAGGTGTTTGATAATGATCAGTATATCATACAGTTCCTAAATAGTTTAGGAGTTTATGAGGCCTAAATAATAGATGGAGGGAATATCCAACCTATGAATATTGAAGATATGGGTGAAGAGGGTGTTCTACAAATGAAATAAAATTGAATTTCCTTAGGCATGGTTTCATTGGAATGATTTTCTACATTGACCCTTAGGCCTGAAATCATAAATAGATGCAATCAACTGAGTAAAACTTCACCAAAGAAAAATTGGGGACTGATCAGACTCCCCAATTGGTGAATATAGGTCTAAGTTGTACTAAAAATGAAAAAGCATAAGATTAAAGGGTTGTTTACAAATTATAAGTATGGCATTCCTTAGACATATGATGACCTGAATATCTTTTATCCAAGGGTCATTACCCATACTGTCACTTTAAGTCTAGAATGCAAGTCGTTTAGGCAAAGATAGAGACTAGTAAACCCACTCTTGAAACATCTTATAGAGATTGAAGAACAAAAGCTCCTAGATGCCAAAATTATTTTCCCAATTAGGAACTCGACTTGGGTATCTAATCTAATACCAATTAGGAAAAATAATTGATAAATTAGGTTGTGTGTTAATTTAAGGAACTTAAATAGATCCTCATAAAAGAATAATTATCCTCTACTTTCTATGGATGAGGTAATACAAATAGTGAGTGGATTAGAGATTATGTCCTTATTAGATGGATTCTCAAGATACATCCAAGTATTGTCTAAGGTATACAATAGGATGAAGACTACCTTCACCACCAAATGAGGAATCTTTGTGTAAAAAAATATGTCATTCGACCTAATCAATATAAGAGTCACATTCTATAGAGTGATGGATTTCTCCTTTCAGGGATTAGTGGGGAAGTGCATCATCATATATATGGATTATCTTAAAGTATTTTAAAAGATTCTCATATAGAGTTTAGTTTAGAAAAAGGTTCTCAGTCATGAAAAAACCTCTTACACATGGAAGAGCTCGTTTAGAGCTTTTTAGTGCTTCTTTTGGATCACAAAATGGAGTTCAGATGCCCACATTATAGGCTACTAAAGTTATTTTGTGATAGGAAAAATAAGGAGGTGTCACAATGTGAATGTGATAAGTGGACCAATCAAATATTGACACATGGTAGTCTATTTTTATACGTTTGTGAAAAAAATTAGTTTTGTGTTTGGTTTCAGCCTCCAGCCTTTGACAAGTGGTCATATGGAGAATTGTGGGCCCTGTTATTGGCTCACTGGGGGCCCTCAGTGAGGGTTAACACACTTGATTAATGAGGGGTGCCTTGGCCTCTATCTCACAATGCAATGCATTTGAATTTTTTTTTAAACATATATTTTGTACCACCAAATTCATGTGGGACAATTCAATTAAGTGTTTTAAATAGCTTATAATTTTTCCTTGGTAATACTTTGTAATTACCAAGCAATCCCCATTAACCCACATGGGGGAACCCAGCACTTGCCATGCCAAACTATATTTCTAATTCAAGCTTGAGGTAGAAGATAACCCATGCTAAGTTTAGAGACTATTAGAAATGTGTGCCACATCACCAAGTCAAATGTTGATCTATAGACCTCAAGAATGGGTTATGCTGACTGAAATGCATGCCACGTCCATATATCTCATGGAACATGAGAAGAGGACAAGCCAAATAGCGTAGAGGCTAAGTTTGTAACCAACCAAAAAACTGTGTGAATTTTGGTGCCTTAAGCCCATCAAAAAGGGGCATCAACATTATTCAAGCTAGTTGCCATTCTTTTTAAAGTCTCAAAGCCATTTTGATTTCGCCAATGTGGGACTAAGATGAGTATAAGTGCACCCAAAAAGAAGGCTGAAGACTTGAAATTTTGACCCACCATGAAAAAGGGATAGGACTTGACTACTTGAGCCATGGGTTTGCAAATAGTTTAAAAAGAGCAAACTTTTATTTGAATGTAAGCTTCTGTCGACTGTGTATTGGAGAAATATAGTCTAGTTTGCAATATTTAGTCATTTTGGAGCCCTTAGAGGCCAAACCAGAGCTTGGAGTAAACTAAAAACTTGTTTAGAATTCTGATACTCTATGTTGTATATTCGTTTTCCTATTTTGGAGTTTTGGTGACATCATTTTGAGATACAAAAGTTGCCAATTTTGATTTGGAGAAGCCCCTGCGTGTGATTTAGGAAGGTGAAGGATGTGTTGAGTTAGCCAAGGTCTTTTAAAGGTCTGAAACACTATTTTTATACAGAGTAGATCTATTTTTTTTATTTTAATTATTATTTTGGCTTGAAAATTTAGCAACATTAATGGATCAGTTCGATAAGAACACGGGGACGTAGGAATTATGAACCCTATAAACAATTCCTGTCTTTATTTTGCTAATTTTGATTTTGCATTTAGTTTTCAATTAACTTGCAAAATAATTCAGATTTGAAATAGGAATGAAAAATTTATCAAATGAACATTTACAATAATTGGGTAAAATTGGTTGTATAGAAAATTAGACGGTTTCAATGGATAATTGATGTGAACTTTTAATTCACCTTTATTTCAGTTTTGAAAATTGATTTTAATTAGTTTTTAATCATTCCAACATCTTAAAATTTGAGAAATTTTTGCTTCCAATTCAGTTTAAATTTTGGAATTGAAAACTTAAAAGATCTTGGTAAATGTTTTTAAAAAGTAGTGAAGTTCCTACTAGTGTTTACAGATCACCATCCACATAAAGTCCTAAATAGGTGAAAAAGGAATGGAGTTTCTTTGAAACCAAAAAAATCCATATTCAGAGCTACTTAAAGAAAATTATTAGGCCATATTATCAATAAATAAGGGATCTCAATCGACCCAGACCATGTCTAGACCATCTCTAAGATAAATCTATCCAACAACAAGAAAGAGTTGAAGTCTTTCTTTGTAAATATCAACTTCATGAGAAATTTCATTTTTGGTTTTGAAGAAATTTTCAAACCATTGAATGCCATGATGAACAAGATGCCAAGATTGAATGGATAATAGAGGCAAACAAATCTTTCTAAAACATCAAAATGGTAATTTCTCAAGCCCCAATCCTAATCAACCCACATTTCCATAACTATTTCTATCTTTATTCATTCACCTCAGAACATACCATTTTTTTGGTATTGATGTGAAGGGTGGAAGACAATGAGCATCTCATTTCCTTCATGAGTACCAAATTGAAGGATGAAGAACTAAAGTATTCCATAATTGATAAGCAAAAGGATGCAGAACTAATGTTTTCCATAATTAATAAGCATATATATGACTTGATCAAGGTTGCCAAAAAATTTAAACATTATATTATGTAAAATAATACATATGGCATTGTCTTTGACCCAACCGTCAAACTCACACTTAGCCATAATGAGTTAGGAGAGAGGAGAGGGAAGTGGATGGCCAAAATTCAAGAGTTTAACCTTGAACTTAGACCAGCTAAAATTGTAAGAGCCAAGGCCTCATCTATCTAATGACTCAAAATGACCCACACATCCAAATCAAGAAAATCAATGAGGCCCAGGTAACAATATTAGAATGTTACTCATATGTCATCTATTACTTCATGTCATCTATTACTTGATTATAGAGACATTCCCTCTAGATTTGAATAGAGAGAGAAAGCGAGCCCTCAATATCAAAATGACTCATTTCATGATTAATAAATGGGTCTTTTATATAAATAACTATGAAGGAATCTACTTGATGTGCATTTCAAAAGAGGAGGAAGCTAAGGACATACTAGATAACATGCATCAAAAGGTTGGCAGCTAGCATCTTTCTAATAATATTATAGCTAATAAAATTATAAGGATGGGTTATTATTGGCCTATAATCTTCAAGGATGCCTATAACCATGTCATAACCTATCACAAGTTCTAGTTGTTTTCAAATAGAAAGGTAAATGCTTCTATGCCTTTATATCCAATCATTGAAGGATGCCCTTTCACCCAATGGGGATTGGACTTTGTTAGGGTAATAAAACCAAACTCTATAACAAGACACAAATTTGTCTTCATGGTTACTGAATATTACACCATGTGGATAGAGGATATTACCACTAAGAATTCATGAGCATAGATGCCATCAATCTATTGGAGAGAAACATAGTCACCAAATTTGGCACACCCATTTCATTAGTTTGTGATAACGGCCCTTACTATACATATCTTGGATCATAATATTAATAGACAAATACCATTAATTTCTTCTAATTAGGCCCACATTAAATATTCTATACAGTTGTGAGGCATGTCACTCTCACATCATTTAGATCTTTGTATGATTGTAAAATTTATAAGTCTTCAGAGCTTTGGATAATTGAAAAATTTGTAAATTTTTGAAGCTATGGATGTTTTTAATTTTTCTACATTGTTAGAATTTTAAGTCTTACAAATTCTCAAGTCTCCTGAGCTTTACAAACTCACCACATGGTATATTCATGTTAAAACAAAAAGATGATAAATTCATCTATTTACTAAAAAATTTAATAGTTATGCATTATCATGTGCTAATGGTTCTGAGATTCTAAACCTCTAAGGTTCAGAGTGATTGATACTTAGCGTATTCATAGTGATCCATGTCCATAGGGAGACAAAGTAGTTCTTTGGTCTACAATCTAATGGTTATGAGATCTTGACTCTCTGGACTTCTGACATTATTTCAGGTTTGTTGATTATGGTGACCCATGACCACAAATAGTTATTCACTTAGAGGAATAATAGTCCAAAGCTACTAGGTTTCATGCTTCCAATGCTCTGAGATCATCCCACATGTCTTGATCATGTTAACTTGCCACTATGGGAGCTACCCAACATAATGAATATATTTAAAGGGATATGTTAACAAGGACTTGATAAGTGGCAATATCTAGGCAAGGCATGATGAAAACATAAATGGGAATGATCGATATCATGTTAAACAAACAATTCAACAAATTAATGACAATTGTCTCAAAAGTAATGACTAAACACAAATAATTAATAAATGATTTCCATTTGTCAAGTAAGGCTACCTACCAAAGCTAACTAGAACATTCAAATTAAAATTATAAGTCCATTATCTACATTTAAGGTGAAAAAATACAATAAATACTTAGGCCTACAAGTGATATATAACAATTCTATGATAAGAAGGATTTAGTTTGCTATTGCTCTTTCCATGTGTCAAATGAGACCTAATTTTATTAAGTGAATAAGCACATAATAAACAAGTCAGGGACATAAAAATAATTACACTGAATAAAGGAGATAAATATCCTCTTGATCAAAATAAGATAAGTCCTCAGTCCCCTCCCCATGCTCATTTGTAGGATTGACTGAATATAAAGATATAATATTTCAAAAGAGTGCCTTTAACTTCAAATTTCCACATTAATCAGTGCTATAGAAAGAGGTGTAATCAATATAGTTGTATTCTCCTAAAGATGAAATCTCTCTAGAGGACAAGCAATACATAGATTATTTTTTGCCAATCAAAGAGCAAGGTCTCCACTAAGCAGTGACTAAACCTGAGATAATGCCATGTATTGACCTCTTGAAAGTTGTATTTGTTAATGGAACAATTTTTGGGGATATTTTACATGTAAATAAATTCAAGACTACCTCTACTTATATTTTAGGCAAGGCATTCAAAATATACCTTAGGCTTCCCTATCCTAAGACCACCTATAATCAAGTATCAACCAATGTTTGGCTTGAACATAACACTATAGATGAAAAGTTAAAGAAATAACTTGCAAAGGGTCATAAGATAAGTCCAAAGGGGAAAATATCATCCAATTGCATCATTAAAAATATACCTAGAGTTGCAATAACAATGGCACTTTTAAATAAGTTATATGGTTTCCCAAGTATTGCATCTATTCAGGTTGAATGGGTTTCATTATTGGATATACTCCTGATAACTAACAAGTTGGTGGCACTTATGGAGATTATAAATGCACAACTAAAGTCATAGATACTCTACCCTAATTATAATTCTAAATAAGGTAATTTATACTTGATGGAGGTAGTAATGACCATGTCTACAATCCCTATGGTAAAGAATGACGATGCTTGAATGAATATTTGGGAAACATGGTCAAAAAGGATTTTTCTTTCATGTTCATTCATAAGTACATGAAGGAAATTAGAAGGATAAGTAATGAGGTATATCATCATATATACCAAGTAATACAGGGTACCCTTATGCCCACACTATCATAAAACATAACAAGGATCTTAATAAAAATGGGAATTATTGGTTATATCCATATATAATCATTATCCAAGTAGAAGGTACCATGACTACTCCATTACTATTACCACATCATGTTCCAGATCTTATTGTGGACCAGGAAATAAACTATTAAGTCATTAATAGTATTAATTAGGAATTATGTTAGAGACATTTAGCCTACTACTTTAAGACTCATTTAATCATTAGATAGCATCAATATGTGACTAGGTCATATTTCATTCAAACTAGTGAGGCTAGAACACAATACAAATTGAACCTTTAAGATAATGGGACCCCAAGAAGAAAATAAGGGGGTATCTCAAAACTATCTTGAAAAATAAGAAAGTGCATGTCTTCTATAATCACCAAGCATATGATCAAGATTAATTTTTTAATGCGTTAGATGATTCATAAATTTAGATAAATATGAAATACAATTCAATGTCTATGATACTTTCCCAAGCCCTACAATACAACCTAGAGGCAATGAAAGAAGAGGCCCAAAATGCATGGAGTTAGCAATGGCCTCCACCACAGGTCTCTTAGCCACTAGATCAACCTCCTTCCCCTTCAATAGAGCCTACAAAGGAACAACCAAATCAATCTGGTAATTAGAGGGAATCAAATCCTCAGCTTAGGAGGGAAATTTTGAGAGAACTTCCTAGTCCTTAAGTCCTTTATACTTCAACATAGTCACATGTATAGGTCTTAGGCACAATAACTACAAGGGAAAGGTCAGCAGTTTCCTCAGCTAAATAAAGGAAGAGTAGTTTTGTGATGACTCCTTTGACTCCTCTTAATATAGTCACACAATTAATCCTTCATGAATTAATGAAAACATCTTTTACTTAAATTGCAACTACCCTTGACTCTCTGTAATATCCTAATTTTTCTCAGGTAGGGAAAATTTTAGTGGCATGTATTAGAAAAAATGTGGAGGTCACTAGCTGAATTAGTTTCATATTGGTGGCAAATCAGGCTAGAAGGCATATAATAATGTAGTCAAATTAATAATTGGCATGTGGTGAATGCAATAATAGGAATGAATGATCAATTATATACTACAAGTATTAGAATATACAATGTATAATGAAGTTGTAGAACTATATAATGTAGTCATCTGACTTCATGATGTAATCATCTAACTATATAATGTAATCATCTAACTATATGGAATAGTCATCTAAATCTACCATATAACCATTTGATTTCATACTACAACCATCTGATTACATTACATAATCATCCACTTGCATAACGTAAATGTTTGACATTAGAGCCTAACATCTAACTTTTAGAAGATGCATTGGATTTTTACTTGTTAGATGGCTTGTAGTTGATGATGTGCTAGCTATTATCCTAAAAATTAATGTTTTTTTTAACTAATTTAGGTACATTGTATGTATGATATCTGTTCGTAAGATGTGAGTGTTGATTTTAAATTTGATTTATCATAAAAATGTTTTTATGACTAGTTTTTGGGAAAATAAATTAATTTGATTGAAATGAAAATGGATAATTATTAAAGTTATTAAGGGACCAGACGTCCATATACCTTTCCTATGATTATGCTAGTGTCATAGATATTATTGGTAAATAAATTAACTAAGCCATTCATAAACAACATAATTGAGCATATGGAGACCAGATCTCGACCTGAGGACGGTGGGATCTTTGGTGCTGGGGCACATCATTAGAAGCTCAATATTTTTTGCATGAAACTATATTTTTACCTCAAATTTCTGTTTGGTGGCCGCCATGCTGACCATTACCCTGTTCTGAGCGGATCGATGATTTTTTATGGAGATATTTGGAATGCCATGGCGGTGATTCCTCAGAGTAGGGGGTGATCTTTACAGACACTAGGGTGGATGGGTTGGGCGGTGGTGGTGATGGGACCAGGGGTAGTTTCTTTGTTGGTGGTGCTATCTGCTTTGGGCAGTGCATTGGTATGTGGCGCTTAATGTAGAGACCTATAATTTTGCGTGTTTTTTATTTTGCTTCAGTCTGTCGTATTGAGGATGGAACCTAGGTTAGATCTCTAGCCTGAGTTAGACGGCCATCCTAATTTGGTATAGAAAGAAAATAGTGTTTGCATGGGGGAAACTCTATTTCCTTGGTGGTTGGTGTTTGAGCCACGACACCCTGCTTAGGGAAAAATGGAGAAACCCTAAGCTGTGGAGGAGCCCTGCTCATTAAAAATGATGGGTATGGCAGTTCTGCCTTCACATTTTGGCACTGGTTTTTAGGTTGTTTGCCTATTTTTGTTTAGGTTTCAGGTCCTTGTAAAACTTGGGGTGCTTTAAGTGGTTTATTTTGTTGGTTGTAGGTCCATGTAAAACCTAGTTTAGTTACTATTTTTTGGTGGGTTTGCCTCTTTTGGCGGTATGTAATGCTTATCTTTCTTGATCTATACAGGGTTTCAGGGCCCCTTCAAAACCTATTTTTACCTTAATCTAAAACATAATTGAGCATATGAAAAACTATTCATTACAAGACTACTTGTTATGTAATTGATTTATGAATTAAAAATAGAAAATATTATTCAGTAAACAACAAAAAATTATCATGACTAAATTTAATTCAAGTATATTTTAAATACATACAAATCAAAACACAAGAAGATGGAACAACCCTTTTGCAACATGTGCTTCATCATTAATATTTGTATATACTATCTTAGTGGCCTTTTCAATATATTCTTTGGCTATTGTATTAGTGTCTCCTCTTATCTCAATAAGAGAAATCCAAATTGAATTTGATCTTTCATATGGAAACTCATCCACTACATAACATGAAAAATACAACCT
This sequence comes from Torreya grandis, assembly GCA_037957365.1. Classification (NCBI taxonomy): domain Eukaryota; kingdom Viridiplantae; phylum Streptophyta; class Pinopsida; order Cupressales; family Taxaceae; genus Torreya; species Torreya grandis. The sequence goes on from JARHVA010000081.1 coordinate 2,224,170, forward strand.
CAAATATGTATCAATATTTTTATCCAATCTATTCCAAAGTTTATATTTGATAAAAGATAATGCACTAAGTACCCTTTCATCTTCCACCAACCCCAAAATCATTTTTTGACACAATTCATATAACTAAAAATATTTGTTAATTCTTTCTTATAAAACACTTATGGGATACAAATTCTTCCACATCCTTGTAATAACACCTATTTTTGTTGGTTCATCTAAGCTTAGATATTGTTTAACCATTGTAATTTCAAAATTCATTAATTGTTCTTTCAGTAAATATTTTGAAAAATACCCTCAAATTCAACTCCATTAATTTCTATAGACTTAATGAAATATTAATGACAGTATCCAAGTATTTGATAAATAAATTAATTTTTATTTCTTTCCTTTGTAGATTATTTAAAAATACAGGATTCACCACTCCCATGGCTTCAATTAACTCATCCCTTCGAAATCAATCTAGAATTTCAGCAGATAAGATTTTTGAAATATTACTCAATCTAAATCCAAGCTCATTTATGGCATTATCATATAGAACTTGTGATATAAGTACTTCTTCAATTTTGATCCAACCACATGAGTTAGTCTTTAGAAAATTGTCACATCTCATTTTCCTCTACCAGGTTTTAGTCAGATGAACTATTGTCCCTTTAGCATACATGACATTATAACACAATAGATATAGTACACATGCTTACATTTGTGTGAAGATTTGGTCTTGATATGCAAATCAATAAAACTAAATATTTGATTTTATGGATAAATTAATAAAAATAGTAATAATGCTATCGTTAATTTGTCAAATTAAAGATTTATTATTATCTTAAATTGTTTAAATTAGACCATTATTAAATTAAGGAAATCAACTATTTATACTAATTAATATAGGAATGAATCATAATTAAACACACTAGATGAACTCATACTTTAAAAAAAAAAGTCGAGTTACATATTCTTAAGTGGAGAGGTTTGATCTCAAGGATGTTAATTATATGATTCAGAAAATTTTATTCCCCACATTTATGATTATCATCATGATAATCTTTTATTTCAAGAATCTTGTTTAATGAAGGATATTATTTTAATATCAAAACTTAATGATCATGTGCGAGATTAACCTAACATAACTATTTTTTCTAACTCAAATCAACTCAAGACTCAACTGGAGTATTATTTCAACATTTTGTTATATAGCTCGAACTCGAGACTCATGATTTGGAAGGATGAGTTGTAATTGGTACTCTAAACTCTATGTACTAAGAAGTCAGGCCTCATGATTTGTACTATGTTTTTAATTAAAAATATAAGTATATATATACAGTGGTGGTGTGTTCAAGTAACATTTTTTTGGGTTCTCATTTCTACTAACCCTATGAATCATCTGGGATTTATATCTCGCTTCACACTATTTAAAAGCTTTGTAATAGCTTTCATAGTTTTTAATAATGATAAACCTTAAGCACAAATAGGACAGAAATAAACCTTAGGTTTGGTGCCTGTAGATCAAATTTTAATTTTGGATGTGTTGGTTCCTTTAATTTTTAGAGTTGTTGTGTCATCAACACCTACAGGTTCCACCATGTTATAGCTTTCTTCTCACCAGATGAGGTGGGAAGCTATATCCATGCAAGGGGAGTGTCAAATCAAAATGTTTACCAATAAATTTTGAAGTATGATAAAAGGGTTTGCAATATTTTGTTTGTGTTCAATCGCAACCATCTCTAGAGCTTCTTTTATGCTGTTTATACACATATCAATCTCTATTCACTAAACCTTGAAGTATATGTGTGCATATTTTGGCAATGGATGTATGGAAATGTGAGATCTACAAAAATAAACTAGGTCAAGGATTTTAGACAACTGTTATAGATGATCCTCTATGTTTTAAAACCAAAATTTTTGATTTAGCAAATCATAAGAAGGTGCTAATTGAGCCATAGGTTTAGCGCTTAAAATGATTCTCTATGATTTAAACAAGTGAACTACTGCAAACCAAACATATTTCTATTGGATGAACATGCATACAACTATTTAGATTGATGATGACGATGCTACCTGAGAAAATAATATGCCCCTATGGTGATACATATGCCATATGATTATTCATAGATGCAACCACTACTACCATTATCATATCTTCTTGTAGTCACTTCTTCTGCTCCTACAATCTCAGCCAATGTTATGATTTATATCATTCTTCCATTGATCTTGGTCAAGGTGGTTCCCAAAGGAAGCCCTAATGGAGCTCCTTCACTTCATCATAGGCACCCAAATACTAATATCAATTATTTTTATTCAATCTTAGGAAATAAACTAAAAAGGATTATTTACATAGTTTCCACATCTTCAAAATTACCCTTGTAGTAGCAGAATTGGTTCTTGATCACATTATTTGTGATGGGTATTTATTTGCTAGGAATTGCACTAATTCTTTTGCTAGATCTGCCCTAGAAGGAGTCATCTACATCATTTGTATCAGTTACATCATTACAACAAATTGAGATTACATATGGGTCTACTTTGAAGTTAATGCATTATCAGATCAATCTCTGTTTACATTTATACGATGTTTCATATGGTTCTGGGAGTGGGCAATAGTCTGTTACTAGTTTTCCTAATGTGGATGATGCTAAAAGATATTGGATTGTAAATCCAATACCTGATACTTCTGCCAAGCAAGGTGATGTGATCCCGAGTGGGACAATCATTTATTTGCAACACATGATGACTCGTAAATGGTTACATAGTCATTTTCATGCATCTCTTATTAGTGGTAACTTGGAGGTGAGTAAAAGTTTTTTTTCTTGTTATTTGGAAATTCATGTAAAACAAATATGTGAGAAAAGAGCATTGAAAATTATTTTAATAAAGTGATTCTGTTGGGAAAATTTTTAGTTGATGCTAATAATAATGGCTTTATTAAGTAGTGGGACCAACACCCCCCCCCCTTTATACATAAATATGTACACCACTTGTGGGATTAATTGACCCACTACTCTATTTAGGCATTTTGTGGTATCTATGTATTTTGCAATATCAAGGAACTTAAGGGATAGTTATAAGATAAATAAGGGTTTATGGTTTACTTATTTAGCTGATCACACAACAACATGATATAAGCATTATTACTAGTTTCTTTTTGTGAGAACTTTTATGAATAAACATGAAATTATGATACTTTAACAAATTATATTCATAGATATTGGTGTACAAACATCTGCAACATCTGAATATATGGATATGTTATGTATTCTTGTCTGAGGCCAGTAATGATTTATTGCTCAATTTGCTTTATAGCTGTATGTTGTAAATATATCATGTTTTTATGTTGTAAAAAATAATCTGAGACATGATCTTTATGTGTCAATTTATAGCAACCGATAGGTATGTGGGTAATTACCATTATGCAACCCATATAGCTATCATCTAGTATTACATGTTTATTATGCAAAGTAATCCTATACTCACTTATTAAATAAATAAGTGATTATAGACTATTTGTTATCATACTTGGTTGGTGTGATTTCATCGAGTAGTACTTATTGATAATGGATATATGATGTTAAAATCCTTGGATTCACAAATGGTATGATTATGAAAGGACTCTCGAGTACCATGGTTACAAGAGTGAAAGTGTATTTGCTCCATGGATAATTAACCCATATATATGTATATATTACACTGGTGAAAATAATATTATGATTTGGAAATGAATAGCAGTATATAACTCATTGATACCCTTTTTGTATGAGAGTTAAAACACATAGCTTGATAGTATAAGAGGACACGTGAATGATGTTAGATATCAATAATCCTAGCCTATACCTATTTGTGGTAAGTGATAGATTTGTAAGGACCCTCAAGTACTCTATCCATAATTAAGGAATGTATTTATACCTTTTCCTTGTATGCGTTCATGTGAGGAAATATTTTGTAAACAAATATACCTTCAGTAGTTTTGTAGAACTACATCTAGCACTGATTTTGTGTATATAGGTGACATCACAAATATGTATGGAAACTCAGGGAGTGAGCATGGGCATAGGAAACTAACCATGATAGGTATTCCTTAGTATAACATATGTTATAGAATGCTAGTGAAAGAAAATAACATTTTGTAGCACAATATAGTTATGCTAACTAGTCAATAAGATCAAGTTTGTTGCATCTTGTAGGATGAACACAGTATGTGGTACCTTTCATGAAAAAGTAATTGTGTAATTGGTTAGACATTATATAATAACATAGTGATTCATGAGGTGTGCCTTAAGCTTAGGTTCTCATTGGTTTGTTGTTGAATATACACTCGGATAGTATAATTCTAACTTGTTTTATTATTATTGAAGTTATACTCAGATATTATAATTCTATCTTGCTTCATTATTATTAAAGTTATACTCAGATAGTATAATTATATCTTTATTTATTATTAATGAAGTTATACTTAGACAATATAATTCTATTTTACTTTATTATTATTGAATTTATACTCAGATAGTATAATTCTAACAGGCTTTACTTATTATGGTTGGGTATAAGATTATTATTTGGTGTTGAGTCGAGTGCTCAAACACAAAGACCTATGATAGTATGGGATGTCCTAGAGTTTTATAGTGTGAAAAATACCTAGTTGGTACATACTATATTTGTTATACTTAACCCATACCTAAATAAATGTATAAGTTATGGTCGTTAACATTTGGGTAGAGTGATCATGAACTATGATAGTATGGGATATCATAGGATCCTTCCACTTAGATGTTTATATTAGTTAGTTGAATAAATTATATGCATGCATAAAATCTTGTGAGTATAAAGGAATGATAGGTTTGAATGTTATATACTTTATGTCTTGCTTTGTTTTGTATACTTAGTTGTGTCTAGCTTGTGATTTTGTATGGATCTAGGAATGTGGTTTCCTTCATCATTTATTATATCTAGGTTTGCATGTGAGAGTGCTTGGGTAAGCACACAAGTCTAGATTAGCAAGATATTATGCTAGAGTGAGTAACTTAATTGTGGGATTAGACCAAAGCTTAATAAGCTCATCTGTATCATGATTAGTTTTTCCCTATTGGTTTAGAGTGCCAATCCCTTTGGTGGTGACATCTCATGGAGGAGACCATCACAATTGAAATGAGAACTACATCAAACCCTGATTCTAAGGAGCAGATATGTAGGCTGCCCAAGTTGTGGTGGGGGCATCAGGTCTATATCCTTAGGCTAGGTTAGGGTAGACTTGATTGTTGGCAATCCGTGTGACTGGTTGAATTAGTATTGGAATGTTTGAACTATTACTACTTGTAGTTATGGATTATGACTGACTAAAGGATTATAGCAACTGTGGAAAGTTGAATGTTCAATATTTGGTTTTTTAAAAAAATTATTGCTTTTTCTAAGAACAACTAGGTAGGTTGTTACATGTGGTATCAGAGCTTAGGTTCGAATGCGAGGACCTAATGAGTCCATTAACATTTTCATATATTCTGTTTGCTAGAAAGGATAATTTATAAAAATGTGTCGTACATTTAGTGGGTACCCTAACAACATTTTTAAACCCTTAGAGTTATTAAAGGGTGGATTTATCGAGTGTCTCATTAGTGATGGTTATATAAGGTATATGCATAGGATAGTACATATCTTAGTACTCAAGTTGTGAACAAGAGTCTCCCTACCATATTTTTAATCTTTTGATTGAACACCTCGAGTATGACTACATCTTTCTTGGAAAATTGAAACACCTTCACCATTTGCATTTATGTTTGACATGTATGGAGTGCTTCTCATTTTAATATGTAAATTCTTTCATTTAGTATCTTTTTTACATAAAAACTAGGAATGGGAATTTCCTTCATTGATTACAAATGACTTGATTATAAATTCCTTTGTGTTAGGAGTTTGTAGATTAACATCATTATTTTACTTTTACATATATGTACTTGAGAATAAGTATCCTCTCTCCTCATCAGCTTGGAAATGAGTTGTTATTTTCATTCTACTTGTACATCATTTTAAGCTACTCAAAAAGTTCATATTTTTAGGATGTTGATTTAGTGTTTTCTTAAGTGGTAACTTGCTTTTGAAATATTGTTTGATCTCATTTCTCTTAAGTTTGTGGGATAGTGTTTCCTACTTATTGAGAAGAGTTTTAGGATTGGTTGGATTGGTGCATCCTTGTGGTTAATATGTTTTTTTTTCTAGTTGAGGAAGTAAGTTATGATTCTACTCTTGCAATTTGGTACGTAGTGTGGATTGTGGTATTATCTTTTACCAAGTGAAGATAGGTAGGAAGTTTTGTTTTGAGATGTTATCTCTTTGCTTTCTACATGTAACTTTATAGATGTACTATTTTATCTAAAATGTAAACTTGACCATGACGAGTGGCTAAAAATGGATTTATATTGATTATAGTTGATTATAATTAGTATGTTATCATCTATTTTTGTTAGACTAATACTTTTCTCCTTTTAAAACATGTTGTTTTAAAGAGTAGTATGTGTACCTTTTTGTTGAGAGCAAGAAAGGTATTAGATGTATAGAACATCTTGGTAAAGGAAAAGATAAAATTTTAAATTTTGTGTGTGTTTGTCATGCAAGTAAGAGTCATGGTCTCACTTATAAGGTTTAAGAGTGATATAATCCTTCGTCTAAGTATGTTATGTTAATTGTGAGATCATATATATAATAAGTTAAGTTGTAGAATTATTGTACTAGTTATGTTTAGCTAGAAGCAACCTAATAAAATCTCATGATGATTGTATGATTTTATTATATGCATGTTAGCACATATGGAAATCATATAGCATATAGTATTGATTTTTATGATCTGTTAGTACAGATTGTATTTCTTTGAGCCTTGTGCACATTTTTATTTAGAGATCATCAAGTCATAGAGACCCAAGAGAAGAGTGATGAATTAGAAATCTGAGTTATAAATGATAGGAAGATATCCTACTTAGCCTCACATTGACTCAGATTGTTGGTACTGAGTTTGTTTTGACAGATGAAATTGTTGAATTTGGGATTTGACAAGAGAATCTTGTCAAATTCAATTGTATGGCCATACAAATGGATATTGGATGGGTGTTCCACGTGGATGATTATTCCATGATTGTATACATTTTTACCATTTATTATTCATTATCATACTTGTCCATAGCTCTGATTGAGTTAGGACAATATTGACATGTTATACCTAACCAAGGCTACACGGAGTAGCAATAATATTAACATATACACATGATTTTTGCCAGGTGACCTTAATAATTTTCTCCCGTTGAGAAATACACTTTCTAGGTTGGAGAGATGTGCAGAGGGACTTGAAAGTTTTGTGGGACTATTTTTGGTTAGTTGTTTCGATAATCTCATGTGTGTTTGGAAAGTCAATGAGACTTTTTCTGAGTTGTTGAACCCCAGGGTGGTCATGTTAATCATTAACATTAGTGACATTCACAAAACTTAAATTGTAATATAGAAAATTTCACCAAGTAGGGTCTTGTGGGATCGATATTCTATGAATAATAGTAAATAAGTGCACTAAGATGCATTTTTAAGGTAAAATTTGTAGTTGTTTACATACTATGATAATGGACACTATGATTATATGGTGATAAACTCTGATGTCATTCAAAACTTTTGTGTCATCAGGGTGATGACCAGTTTTAGGGGGGAGAATGTCACATCCCATTTTCCTCTACCAAGTTTTAGTTGGATGAAATATTTTCCCTTCGACATATGTAACATTATAACACAATGACTATAATACATATGCTTACATTTGTGTGAAGATTTGGTCTTGATATACAAATCAAAAAAACTAGATATTTGATTTTATAGATAAATTAATAAAAATAGTAATAATTCTATAGTTAATTTGTCAAATTAAAGATTTATTATAATCTTAAATTGTTTAAATTAGACAATTATTAAATTAGGTAAATCAACTATTTAAGTTAATTAATATAGGAATGAATCAAAATTAAACACACTAGATGAACTCATAATTTTTTTAAAAAAAAAGTCAAGTTACCTATTCTTAACTAGAGAGGTTTGATCTCAAGGATGTTAATAATATGATTCAAAAAAAATTATTCCCCACATTTATGATTATCATCATGACAATCTTTTATTTTCAAAATACTGTTTAATGAAGGATATTAGTTTAATATCAAAACTTAATGATCATGCCTGAGATTTACTTGAGATAACTATTTGTTCCAACTCAAATCAACTCAAGACTCAACTGGAGTATTAGTTCAACATTCTGTTATATCGCTGGAACTCAAGATTGATGATTTGGAAGGATGAGTTATAATTGGTACTCTGAACTCTGTGTACTATGAAGTCAGGCCTCATGATGTGTGTTATGTTTTAACTTAAAAATACAAGTATATATATATATATAGTGGTGGTGTGTTCAAGTAATATTTTATTAGGTTATCATTACTACTAACCCTACAAGATCATTTGGGATTTAGATCTTGCTCCACACTATTTACAAGCTTTATAACAACTTTCATAGTTTTCAATAATGACAAACCTTAAGCACAGATAGGAGGGAAATCAACCTTAGGTTTGGTGCCTCTAGATCAGGTTTTAGTTTTGGATGTGTTGGTTCCTTCATTTTTCAGAGCCATTGTGTCACTGACACCTGTAGGTTCCACCATTCCTGATGTTGTAGATTTCTTCTCACTAGATGAGGTGGGAAGTTATATCTATGCAAGGGGAGTGTCAAACCATAATGTTTACCTATAAATTTTGAAGTATGATGACAAGGTTTTGTAATATTTTGTTCACGTTCAATCGTAATCATCTCTAGAACTTCTTTTGCACTGGTTACACACATATCAATCTCTATTCACTAAACATTACAGTATATGTGTGTAGATTTTGGTAATGGTTGTATAGAAATGTGAGATCTATGGAATGAAACCAAGTCAAGGATTTGAGACAACTATTATGGATGATCTTCCATGTTGCAAAACTAGAATTTCTGATTTAGTGAATCATAAGGTGCTAATTGAGCCACAGGTTCGGTAATTAAAATGCTTCTCCCATGATTCAAACAAGTGACCTGATACAAACCAAACATATTTATATTGGATGAACATGAAGACAACTATTTATATTGATGATGATGATGCTACTTGAGAAAAGAATACACCCCAGAGTGCCATTTGTATCCATACAATGATACATATACCATATGATTATTCATAGATGCAACCACCACTGTCATTATCATATCTTCCTACAGTCACTTCTTCTTCTCCTATAATCTCAGCTAGTGTTATACTTTATAGCATTCTTTCATTGATCTTGTTCAAGGTGGCTCCCAAAGGAAGCCCTATTGGAGGTCCTTCACTTCATCATGAGCGCCCAAATACTAATATCAGCTCTTCTTCTTCAAGGTTAGGAAATACACCAATAAAGATTATTTACACAATTTATACATCTTCAAAATAACCCTTTTGGTATCATAATTGGTTCTTGATCACATTATTTGTGATGGGTATTTCTTTACTGGGGATTATGTTGCTTCTTTTGCTAGATCTACCCTGGAAGGAGTCATCTACATCATATGTATAGGATAGATCATCAAAACAAATTGAGATTACGTATGGGTCTGCTTTGAAGTTGATGCATGATCAGATCAAGTTTTGTTTACATTCACATGATGGTCCATATAGTTCTAGGACTGGGCAACAGTCTGTTACCATTTTTCCTAATGTGAATAATGCCAACAGATATTGGATTGCCAAGCAAGGTGATGCGATCTAGAGTGGGAAAATCATTAATTTTAAACACATGAGGACTCATAAATGGTTACATAGTCATTTTCATGAATCTCCTAATAGTGGTAACTTGGAGGTGAGTAAAAAGAAATTTCTTGTTATTTGGAAATTCCTGTAAAACAAATGTGTGAGAAAAGCATTGAAGATTATTTTAATAAAGTGATTCTATAGGGAAATTTTTTGGTTGATGCTGATAATAATGGCTTTATTAAGTAGTGGGGCCAACCCACCCCCCATTTATACATAATTAGACATAAATAGGCACACCACTTGTGGGATTAATTGACCCACTACTCTATTTAGGCATTTTGTGGTATCTATGTATTTTGCAATATCAAGGAACTTAGGGGATAGTTATAAGATAAATAAGGGTTTATGGTTTACTTATTTAGTTGATCACACAACGGGTATGATATAAGCATTATTACTAGTTTCTTTTTGTGAGAAATTTTATGAATAAACATGAAATTATGATACTTTAGCAAATTATATTCATAGAGATTGGTGTACAAACATCTACAACATCTGAATATATGGATATGTTATGTATTCTTGTCTAAGACAAGTAATGATTTGTTTCTTGATTTGCTTTATAGCTGTATGTTGTAAATCTATCATGTTTTTATGTTGTAAAAAATAATTTGAAACATGATCTTTATGTGTCAATTTATAGCAACTGATAGGTATGTGGGTAATTACCATTATGCAACCCATATAGCTATCATCTAGTATTACATGTTTATTATGCAGAGTAATCCTATAATCACTTATTAAATAAATAAGTGATTATAGACTATTTGTTATCATACTCAGTTGGTGTGATTTTTTTCGAGCAGTACTTATTGGTAATGGATATATGATGTTAAAATCCTTAGATTCACATACCTAAATGGTATGATTATGAAAGGACTCTTGAGTACCATGATTGCAAGAGTGAAAACATATTTTCTCCATGGATAAATAACCCATATATATGTAGATATTACACCAGTGTGAAAAATATTATTATGATTTGGAAATGAATAGCAATATATAACTTATTGATACCCTTTTTGTATGACAGTTAAAACTCATAGCGTGACAATATAGGAGGACACATGAATGATGTTGGATATCAATAGTCCGAGGTTATACCTATTTATGGTAAGTGATAGAGTTTTAAGGACACTTGAGTCTTCTCTCCATAATTAAGGAATGTATTTATACTTTTTCTTTGCATGTGTTCATGTGAGAAACTATTTTGTAAATAAATATCATTTAGTAGTTTTGTAGAACTACATCTAGCCCTGATTCTATGTATGTAGGTGACATCATAGATATGTATGGTAGCTTAGGGAGTGAGAACGGGCATAGGAAACTAACCTTGATAGGTATTCCTTAGTATGACATCTATTATAGAATGTTAGTGAAAGAAAATAGCATCTTGTATCATAGTATAGTTATGCAAATTGGTCAACAAGATCAAGTTTGTTGCTTCTTGTAGGATGAACATAGTATGTGGTACCTTTCATTAAAAAGTAACTGTGTAATTGGTTAGACATTTTTATAATAACATAGTTCTTCATGAGGTGTGCCTTGAGCTTAGGTTCTCATTGGTTTGTTGTTGAATGTACACTCGAATAGTATAATTCTAACTTGCTTTATTATTATTGAAGTTATACTCAGATAGTATAATTCTATCTTGCTTTATTATTATTGAAGTTATACTCAAATAGTATAATTCTATCTTGCTTTATTATTAATGAAGTTATACTTAGATAGTATAATTCTATCTTGCTTTATTATTATTGAAGTTATACTCAAATAGTATAATTATAATAGGTTTTATTTATTATGGTTGGGTGTAAGATTATTGATTGGTGTTGAGTCGGGCACTCAAAGACAAAGACCTATGATAGTATGGGATGTCCTAGAGTTTTATAGTATGGAAAATGCCTAGTTGGTATATATTGTATTTATTATATCTTAACCCATACCTAATAAATGTATAATTTATGGTTGTTAACATTTGGGTAAAGTGATCATGAACTATGATAGTATGGGATATCATAGGATCCTTCAACTTATATGTATACACCTAGGTGGTACATATTCTAAATGTATATATAGACTCTTACCTGAACTAATTGTTCTAATGATTTTATAATTATTGCTTGAGCAATATGTTTATATCATTTAGTTGGATAAATTTTATACGTGCGTACAATCTTGTGAGTAGAAATGAATGATAGGTTTGACTATTATGTACTTTATATCTCACTTTGTTTTGTATAATTAGTTGTGTCTAGCTTGTAATTTTTTATGGATCTAGGAATGTGGTTTCCTTCATCATTTCTTATATCTAGGTTTGCATGTGAGAGTGCTTGGGTAAGCACACAAGTCTGGATTGGCAAGATGTTATGCTAAAGTGAGTCACTTAGTTGAGGGATTAGACTAGAGCTTTAGAAACTCATTTGTGTCATGATTAGTTGTTCTCTATTGGCTTAGAGTGCCAATCCCTTTGGTGGTGACGTCTCATGGAGGAGACCATCATAATTGAAAGGAGAACTACATTAGACCTTGGTTTCAAAGAGCGGATATTGTAGGTTGATCAATTTGTGGTGGGGGCATCGAGTCTAGATCCTTAGGCTAGGTTAGAGTAGACTTGATTGTTGGCAATCCATGTGACTAGTTGAATTAGTAATGATATTTAGTAGTATAATGTTAGAACTATTACTACTTGTAGTTGCAGCTTATGACTGACTAAAGTATTATAACAACTGTGGAAGGTTTAATGTTCAATAGTTGGTTTTAAAAAAAATTACTACTTTTTCTAAGAATAACTAGGCAGGTTGTTACATGTGGTATCAGAGCTTAGGTCGAACGCTAGGACCTAATGAGTCCATTAACGTTTTCATATCTTCTATTAGCCAGATAGGAGAATTTATAAAAATGTGTGGTACATTGAGTGGGTACCCTACGAGCATTTGTAACCCCTTAGAGTTAGTAAAGGGTGGGTTTATCGAGTGTCTCATTGGTGATGGTTATATAAGGTGTATATGTAGGATAGTACATATCTTAGTACTTAAGTTGTGAACAAGAGTCTCCCTACCATATTTTTGATCTTTTGATTAAACACCTCGAGTATGACTACATCTTTATTGGAAAATTGAAAAACCTTCACCATTTGCATTTGTGTTTAACACGTATAGAGTGATTTTCATTTTAATATATAAATGCTTTCATTTTGTATCTTGTTTACATAAAAACTAGGAATGAGAATTTCCTTAGTTGATTACAAATGACTTGATTTTAAATTTTGTTGTGTTAGGAGTTTGTAGATTAGCATCATTATTTTGCTTTTACATATATGTACTTGAGAAGAAGTACCCTCTCCTCATTATCTTGGAAATGAGTTGTTATTTTCATTCTACTTTTACATCATTTTAAGCTACTGAAAAAATTTCATATTTTTAGGATGTTGATTTAGTGTTTTCTTAAGTGGAAACTTGTTTTTGAAATATTGTTTGATCTCATTCTTCTTAAGTTTTTAGGATAGTGTTTCCTACTTATTGAGAAAATTTTTAGGATTGGTTGGATTGTTGCATCCTTTTGGTTAATATTTTTTTTTTCTAGTTGAGGAATTAAGTTATGATTCTACTCTTACAATTTGGTAAGTAGTGTGGATTGCGGTATTATCTTTTACCGAGTGAAGATAGGAAGGAAGTTTTGTTCTGATATGTTATCTCTATACTTTCTACTTGTAATTTTATAGAGTTACTATTTTATCTAAAATGTAAACTTGACCACAAGAGTGGCTAACAATGGATTTATATTAATTATAATCAGTATGTTATCATCTATATTTGTTAGACTAATACTTTTCTCTTTTTAAAACATGTTATTTTAAAGAGTAGTTTGTGTACCTTTTTATGGAGAGGAAGAAAGGTATTAGATGTACAAAACATCTTGGTAAAGGTACAGATAAATTTTTTATTTTTTTGTGTTTTTCTCATGCAAGTAAGAGACATGGTCTCACTTATAATGTTGAAGAGTTATATAATCCTTCCACTAATTATGTTATGTTAATTATGAGATTATATATATAATAGGTTAAGTTGTGAAATTATTGTACTAGTTATGTTTAGCTAGTAGCAACTTAATAGAATCTCGAGATGATTGTATGATTTTCTTATATGTATGTTAGTACTTATGGAAATCGTATAGAATATAGTATTTCTTTTTATGATATATTAGTATAGATTGTATTTCTTTGAGCTTTTTGCAAATTTTTATTTGGAGATCATCAAGTCATAGAGACCTAAGAGAAGACTGATGAATTGGGATCGTGAGTTCTTACTGATAGGATGGTATCCTACTGTTAAGCATGAAATATACTGAGACAGGGGGTAAATGAGTATATTATATATATTTTACTTAATCTTATTTCTTTTCTTTAACCACTTAATTACACATTCAATATATGCAATAAAATTGAAACAATAATATGCACCACGAGAGGGAGAGGGAGAGAGAGAGAGAGAGAGAGAGAGAGAGAGCAGATTTTTAAGTGAAAACCCAAAGTGGTAAAAACCACAAACAACAATCTCAAGTATATGAATGAGCACCAACTCAAATAATAAAGTTCATAAGCACCAACTTTTAGGAGCACCAACCCCTTTACCGAGCACCAACACAATAACTATTTATGAGTGCCAACCCACATGAGCACTAACCCCTTGCAAAGATTTGTGAGCACCAACCTCTCTTGTGTATAAAACACAACTATCTCTCAATGTTGCTTACTCAACAAATGATAGAACTCTACAATATCTCTTGTTTTTATCCCTTTGAAAAAAATACAACCCATGCACTCTCTTGCATATTACAAATGGCTTATCAAGCCTTTATTTATAGCTTTCTAAATGACCTTTGGCATTAACCATTTATGACCCTTCAATCCTTATGGAAAATGGTGCCAAACTTGTATGATCCTTCGTATCCTTGCATTTAAAAATTCATATGGCGACCCTTCATAAGCAAAAGCGTCTTTTCCTCTTTTGTCTTTATCTTAGTGACTTTTCTTATTCCTCAAAGTGTCCCTTCATGGAAAATTGTGCCATACCCTCTTTTATCTTCACATGGTGATTCTTGGAATTCCTCAAGATGACTCTTCATGAGAAAATGCATCCCATTCCTCTTTTGTCTTTTACCCAGTGACTCTTTTACTTCTCCATGGGCCCTCTTTTGACTTATATGCAACCAAAAATATATTCATTAATATTAAATAAATATTAACACACATTAGACAAGATATGAATATTTAAAACACCATTAAATGCAATAGGGCCTTTATCACCAATAATGCTAGACCTTTGACATCAATGATAATATTTTCAACAATCTCCCCCTTTGTCATTGATGGTAACCTCAAATTGAAACTACCACATCTTGAAACCTACACATACTACCATCTAAAAAACATGCAATAAATCCCCCTTACTATAGCAACCTGTACCTATTTCCTGTACCTATTTCTACACCTGTACATATTATTCTCCCCCTTTGACATCAATGGAAAAGTGCTACCTAGAGCTAACAGTTATCTCCCCCTCAACTGATGCTGAACCTCAATGATAGGAAGTAAAAGAAATTACTCCTAATTTCTCCCACAGATACTCAAATGTGTCTTTTGGTAGTGCCTTTGTGAAAATATCTATAATCTGCTCTGTAGTACTGATATACTCCATCTTAACCTATTGATCTATAACCTGCTTTCTCAAGAAGTGATATCTAATGGAAATATTTTTTTTTTGAATGCATCAATAGATTCTTTGAAATATTAATAGCACTTGTATTGTCACAAAAAATAGAAATAGGTTCATCATATTACCTTGATATCTTCCAAATTTTGCTTCATCCAAAGCACTTAAGTACAACAAAATACCACTACAATATATTCTACTTCAGTTGTAAAAAGTAATATTGAATTTGGCTTCTTGCGTAGCCATGATACTAAGCTATCACCAAGGAAGAAAGCTACTCCACTTGTAATCTTTCTATCATCCAAGAAACCTGCCCAATCTGAATCTGTATAAGTAACCAAAGTGAAATCTCTGCCTGCAGGATACCACAATCCATAATCTAATGTTCCCTTGATATATTTGAATATTCTCTTCACTAGTTGAACATGACTATATTTTGGAGCTAACTGATATCTTGCAACCGTACCTATTGTATTCATGATGTCTAGCCTCGATGCTATCAAATATAAAATACTACTAATCATAGACCTATACAAAGATTGATATGCAACAAGTGATTATTCATCCTTGCTCACTTTATTTCCTATACACATTGGTGTGCCAACTAGTGCACAATCCTCAAGACCAAATTTATTCAGTATTTCCTTGGAATATTTACTTTGAGATACAAAAATTCCTTTATCTAACTGAAATATTTGCAATCCTAAGAAAGATGATAATTCTCCAAGCATAGACATCCCAAATTCTTTTTGCATATTATCAAAAAATTCTTGTCATCTTTTCAATGTTTCCTTTAAAAATGATGTCATCAACATATACCATAATAATCAATTGATGCTCACCTTCTACTTTTATGTAGAGATTACTATCAGTAAATCCTCTCTTGAAACCTTGATCCTATAGGTACTTATCAAGTCTTGCATACCAAGCTCTGGGATCTTTTTTCAATTCATACAATGTTTTCTTCAATCTGCATACATGACTACTAATATTTGAGAGAATAAATCCCTCAGGTTGTTTAGTGTAGACCTCTTCTAGATTCCCATTTAGGAAGACAAATTTAACATCCATCTGAAACACTTTGTAATTTTTAAACACTGCATATGTAATAAATATTCTAATAGCCTCTAGCCTTGCCACTGGTGCAAAAATTTCTTCAAAATCTATTCCCTTAATCTAAGCATATCCTTTACATACTAATATTTTTTTATTCCTGGTCACTTCTCCATTTTCATTTAACTTATTTTTATAAACTCATTTTGTTCCTATTACATTGTGATCTTTTGGTCTAGGCACTAATTCCCAAGTATCATTCTTTTCTATTTGATTTAATTATTCATCCATAGTCTTAACCCAATGCTTATCATGTCTATCTTTTGAAAAAATTATAGGCTAAATTAACTTGCTCAGATTCACTTACCATCATTCTTCTGGTGTGAATTCCCTCATTTATGTCTTTGATGATGTCACTTTCATTATGATTTCTCTAAATATACTTAGATGGAGTTCTAGTGTCATTTTTCTCCTTCTCATCTTCATCTAATTCTTTAAAATCTTTCTCGTCAATGATTTTAGGAATGTCTACTGGATCACTAATTCTTTATGTTCCATCTTCTTCTATTCTGACACTTTTACTTTCAACAATTTTCTTGGTTCTTTTGTTATAACATTTATAATTTTTACTTTTACAAGAATAACCAAGAAATATATCTTCATCTACTTTGGATTTAAAATTTCTAAGTTTTTCATTGGTTCTCTTTATGAAGCATCTACTATCAAAAAATCTAAAATAATCAAGTGTTGCTGGTTTATCTTTCCATAGCCCATAAGGAGTTTTGTCGCTATTGAATTTCAATAATGCTCTATTATGAATATGCATTGTTATAGAAACTACCTCTCTCTAATATTTATTTGGTATCTTGGATTCATTTAGCATTGTCCTTACCATCTCCTAAACTATTCTATTTCTCTGCTCAACTACTCTATTTTGTTATGGAGTTCTATCTATTGAATAATGTCTATTTATTCCATGGTACGCACAAAACTCAATAAAATGATCTGACATGAATTCTCCTCCTCAGTCTAATCTTAGACACTTAATCTTGAAATTGGTTTCATTCTCAACTAATGCTTTGAATGCTTTGAAATGTTTGAAAGCTTCTAATTTTTTCTTTAAAAATATTACCCTAGTTATACGTGAAAAATCATCAATAAGCAACATGAAATATTTCTCACCTTGAGTACTTTGAGTTCTCATAGGTCTACATAGATCAGTGTGAACAAGCTCTAACATCTGAGTGGTTGAGTACCCTTTTGTTTTGAACCGCCTTCTAGCCTGCTTCTCATGATGACAAGGTTCATAAAATGTGTCAGATGGATTTATAATATTTGGAAGATTTTTGATTGCTTATTTCTTACTAATGTTGGAAATATTGTCAAAATTTATGTATCCCATTCCCCTATGCCATAGCCAAATTTCTTCAATTTGACTCAAACAACATCTTTAACCTTTGATGTTTGATAACATATATAAATTATTGCATGTTCTCTTAGCATCTGCAATCAACACATCTGAATCTTTTCTCCTAATTTCACAACCTTCTGCATAAAACTTTAGTGTGTGCCCCTGATCACATATTTGACTTACACTCAAAAGATTATGATTAAGACCTTCTACATATAAAACATTTTCAATTTTATTTCTACTTAGTGTACCTTTTATGGTAATTCTGGCAGTAATATTATCTTCAAATTTCACTATGCCACCATTGATCTTCTTCAAGGTTATGAACTTGATTTTTTCTCCTATCATGTGCATCAAACATCCACTATCAGTGAACCATGGATTTTCTTCATTTCTTGCATGCAAAGATGTCTATACCAACGTAGATTTTTTAGGTTGTTTCTTCTGCCATGAACCTATCTAAACTTTCTTCTTGATGAATTGATCCTTGAAACTCTGGTCCTTCTTGATTGATCAAACACACTTCTATAGTACTAGGCTATATGTCTAAAGTTGTTGCACTTGTAACATATTATGGCCCCTTTATTAAAGCCTAATAGAGGAGCAAAAGAGATGAGGCTTCTACTTGACTCTGCATGAATTTCCTTCTCTTTATTTCTAAAATTGTTAGCCCTTTTTCAACATTATGTTTTCTTATGACCATATCCATTACAATAAAAATAGGACCTATTTTTGTATCTCTGACCTGATTGCCTTTTGTAGCGTTGTTCCCTCTAGCCTTCTTTGTTTGAGATGTCCTCTATATTCTTAACTTCTTCCCTTTTTATTTCATGTTTTGTAAGAGCTTCAACATAGCTCTTTCCTTTTTCCTTGTTTGTGAAAGTCGTGGCATCCCCTTTCTCTTTTTCAAATCTAATACATATCCTATCTGACATTGATATTTGATTTTATAATATCTTATTCAACATAGTAGTGTTATTCTCAAATTTTGAATCATTGATTGCTTTATTTGTTTTTTCAAGATCTACTTTTAAAAAAGAAATTTCAATAATATACCTTTCACATTCTTTACTTACTATTTATAGTTGTGCCATTAGATCTTCTTCATTCTTCTTGACTTCTTCAAAGTGTGCTTGTAGATCTTCAATTTTTCCCTTTGACTCCTTTTCATTTTTCTCGATCTGGAGTTTTAATCTTTGATTTTTCTTTTCAAGAGATTTTAACTCTTCTAAGGCACAAATGAGTTATCCTTCTAGATTTACCTTGTCTTCATTATGTTCTTCTTCTTGATCAACTATACGTTTGCTTGCGGAGGCATCTTCATGTATGGCCATGAATAGAATCTCTTCTTATTTTGAATCACTGACTCCACTATCTTCAACTGAGTTAGGATATTTAGAATATAAACTCTTCTTCTCGAATCCCTTCTTGAATTTTCTTTTGAAATTTTTCTTGTATGTAGACTTTCCTTCTTCATTTTCACCATTGCCCTTATATAGGCACTTAGCTGTAAAATGTCTAATCTTTCCACAATTAAAACATTTAAAAGGTAATTTTTGTTGATATTTACTTATGCCCTTTTTTGGCTTGCAAATGAATAGAGCTCCATTTTCATCTTCATCATCGTTAGAAATGTCGCTTGATTCTTGAATATTAGCCTTCTCTTTCTTTGATGTCTTGAAAATAGCTTCTCTTTTTGAGGGTTTCTCTTGTTCGGTCTACATCTTATATGCTGTAAGAGTACCATGTAGCTCATCCATCTTAAGCTTGGCTAAATTCTTCATCTCTTCAATTATTGAAACTTTTGAATCATATCTCAATGGTAAAGATCTCAAAAAAATTTGAACCATAATTGGTTCTTCTAACTTTTCTCTAAGACATTGAATCTGATTAACTATTTGATCAACTCACAAAAGATAACTTGCTATATTTTCTTCCTCTTCAATCTTCAAAATCTTAAACTATCTTCTAAAAGTCTGAAGCTTAGCTTGCTAAACCTTTCCATCACCTTTGTAAATATTCTCAAGTTATACCCAAGTTTCATGAGCATATTTATATTGCATAACTTTAACAAATTTTGATTCACATAAAATAGCATTTAAGATTTAGCATTATTTTCACTTGCCTTCTTTTTTCCCATAGTAGTTACAAGTGTTTGTGGCTCTTCATATTCCTCCACCACCACTTTCCAAAAGTTGAATCCAAAGGCTATCAAATAAGTCTTCATCCTTATGCTCTAAAAAGCATAATTTGTCACATCAAACAAAGGTGCCTTATTTGTTGAAAAACCTTCATGTGATCCAGCCATCGTGCTTTCCTGATCTACACTCAAGATGTAAAACTTTTTTAAAAGGAACTTGCTCTAATACCAATTGTTAAGCATAATATATACTGAGAGGAGGGGTGAATCAGTATATTATATATCTTTTACTTAATATAATTTTTTTCTTTAACCACTTAATCACACATTCAATTTATGCAATAAAATTGAAACAGTAATATGTACCACATGAGAGAGAGAGAGAGAGAGAGAGAGAGAGAGAGAGAGAGAGAGAGAGAGAGAGAGAGAGAGAGGGAGGGAGGGAGGGAGGGAGGGAGGGAAAAGGGTGATTTAGAGAAAGGAAGAAGACATAAGAGGGAGTGTATTAACCAAGAATTTTTATATACCATGGAGAACAATCTCAAGTATATGAATGAGCACCAACTCAAATGACAAAGTTCACAAGCACCAACTTGCAGGAGCACCAACCCCTTTGCCAAGCACCAACACAAAAACTATTTGTGAGCACCAACCCACAGGAGCACCAACTCCTTACAAATATTTGTGAG